>SNQN01000403.1:0-10064 GCA_008642245.1 Bassia scoparia
TCTATCTCTCTCATTTATGGGTCCCACATACTTTATTAAATTACCAATCTACTCACCTAATCACATACACCAATATTTTGCCTCAAAAACCACAAAACCCAAAGTGGGTCATCTAAAAAAAACGGAGGAGGTAATTAACATAGACTTACTTAATATTTACATAGACTTATATATAATTGACATACACTTACTTAATATTTACATATAGTCTTATATATAATTGACATAGACTTACTTAATATTTACATATAGTCTTATATATAATTGACATAGACTTACTTAATATTTACATAGACTTATATATAATTGATATAATGATGGTTGTATAACATGAATGGGATAAAAATGGTCTATAATACATATGACTTACATATAATTGACATAGACTTACTTAAGATTTACATAGACTTACATAGACATATCTAAATTGATATAATTTAGACCTGATTTTGTTGCCCCCACTTGAATTTTTTGATGCACATATTGTACTTTATATTTAGTTTTCCTTTATTTTTATTACAGATTTGTGTTAAAGACCACCCTTAATCCCATGTATGTTATAGACAAATAGTTACTCAAACCAAAAGCGATTATTTTTAGGAAATTTTGTCAACAACTACTCACTTTTTGTCCAACTTTGAAAACAACTACCCACTTCTTTTTTTTAAAAAAACAATTACCCACTTTTTTTGTTAAGTTTGTGAACCACGACCCCAAGTAGATTTCCGATTAGCAAAACCACTAAACCTCGTGTGGGTCCCATGTTTTGGCTGTTTTCTGGTCTAATTCCTCCCCTAAGATATGAAATTACCCACTAAAACCCCCAAAAATTTCGTAAAAAAAATCTCAAAGCAAAAATACCTAGTAAATTCGAACCAAATTACCCATTAAAACCTCCAAAAATTTCGAAAATAAACCCAGAAAAATGGGTTTAAATTCGAAAAATCTGATTTTTGTGACAANTGGATAGTTGTTTTCAAAGTTGGACAAAAAGTGGGTAGTTGTTGACAAATTTTCCTTATTTTTATATATTACTAGCTAACTTGTATTTTTGCTTTCAACCGAAAGAAACAATTTTTTTTAAAATCAAAGACGTCAAACTGCTATGGTTCAAACTGATATAAATTGAAATTGAAATGAACCGATTAAGTTCAAACTGAAATAAACTGAAATGAGCAAATTAAGTTCAAACTGAAATAAACGGAAACTGAAATTGAAAAAAACTGGATTATATTAAACTGAACTAAAATAATTGTTAACTGAACTGAACTGAACTGTTTACACATTAAATTGAAATCAACTGAACTGAATTATAACTGAACTGTTATGGTTTAACCAGAACTGACTGAACTAACTGAACTGACAGCTCTAATCTAGGACTATTCAACACCATCTATTAAAGCAAAATAATAATTATTTGTAATGAAGAATTCTCCAAAATACTACGGAGTACTATTATTATTCCAATTTGCAATTTTATACATTTTTTCCCCATCATCTCTTTGGTGGGATTTACCTCAATGGCGGGTTTTATTTTTGTTGTGTTTCATAAGTTAGGTACAATTTAGTTCTTTGGTGACAATTTATACGAAATTAAAAAGAAGTTAATTTTTCAAGCACAATTGAACAATTCATATTAATTATTATTTTCAAGGTTAAAATAAATTAATAGGTCACCTCGTATTGAAGGTTATCAAACAAAACAATGTTAAAGAGGACACAAAGAATGTTCGATATGCAACAATCGTAGTGTAGAAAAAAAAAAAGTGTTTATTTGATTCAATTTGTATGTGTTTGTTGAAATTCAATACTCCTTGTAGATTTCATGACTTTTTATCAATGAATTAATTTTCCTTTCAAAAAAAAGAAGTGATATATGATGTAAATTTTTGAAAAACGTTGATTTCATTGTATACCCCAGAGTTTAGGAATTATGAGTACCTAAAACAAATCGAAAAACATACAGACACTTCAGAAATTACACCTAATTTTAYAGGTAGTAGAGTTTAGTAATTAGGAGTACCTAACTACCTAAGACAATTTGAAAAACACACATACACTTCAGGAATTACACTTAATTTTAGTGGTAGCCAAAGAAAAATCCTTTCAATTATTAAAACTAATAAACTTTGATGGAAATTGATGAATCCTATTTTAATGATGGAACTACTAGATAAGCTACTCTTCCATATGAAATTATGTGGTGAGTTATCTAATCCAAAATACAAGTCTATAATAATCCATCTAGTTTTTTTGAATACAACTCCTTTGTTATATTCCTATCATATAGACCTATAGTACTCTTTCAAAAACGATTACATTAGTGCATATATTTATATTCCTTCAATCTTAACAAACTGATCAGATAAACGTTCCAAAAACTCAATGTCAATATACAATCATATAATTTGTGACAAAAGCTTTTGACTTTCAAATATAAGATTACAAAATATCATAAAGAATGATGCATAACATAATATCTTAGTATTTATAATTATGAGTATATAAAAGAGCCAAAGATTTGCAGTTGTATTTTTAGCATCTTCATTCGGTTCATCGAGATTATTACCGCCTGACTACATTTAGGTTTCAACCCAGATTACGCACCTATCTTATGGTGGATGATGAGCTCTCTACGTATGCTCGAACCCAAAAAACTTCCTTCAAACAGTATCAAGTTCTCTTACAAAACTATGTGTACAAGATAAGCATCTGATCTCCGATGATCATGACTATTCCAACCCCATTTATTAAGCAAACTAATAATTATGTTATTATGAAGAATTTTCCAAATACTACTATTATTATTCCCATTTGCAATTTTATTATCAATTTTCCCATTCAATGTTTCTAGTCTTTGCGTAATAAAAACGATATTCTAGATTGACTGACTTTAGCTGAAAAAAAAAAAACATTTTCCACAAAGCAGTGACCCCACTTGTATAGTTGTATTTTGTATACTTATATTATAGTATCATTATTAATGGCAATTCTCTTAATAATAATCCAAAATACAAAGATGAATGTAGCACCACCAAATCTGAATGCTAAACACCAAACTTTGACTGTGTTTTGCTCATCTATGCCTCAAATCCCCATAAAACAGGCAACCAAAAAACAGAGTACACAAAACTCTCATACATGCAAAATGACAAAACCACCCTTTTTTCCCTCCAAAATCATCCTTCTATTGTCTTCCCTCCTCCTTGCCTACCTACCCTTGTAACTTCACAAACTCCCCCCTCTGAGCAGAGATTCTGTTGCAAATCAAGCAGCAATGGGGCAACCAACCACCAATGCAACATGGAATTCCACCATTCCACATTGTCAATGGCAGGCATCAATTGCACCGCTGGCGGAACCGTCACCGGAATCGACCTGAATAGCCAAAACATCGCGGACGAAACCCGGCTTCCGTTTGTAACTCGAAACCTCACATCCCTTGATGTTGAAACAATTTTATCCGGGAAATTTCCAACTTTTCTATACAAGTGTGCCAAGCTCCAATCATTAGTCCTGTATTCTAACTACTTTGTTGGGGTACTACCAGATTGAATAATAAGCTTTCCCCTGATCTCCAATACATTGACCTTAGTGCCAACAACTTCACTGGTGATTATCCCAAGTTCATTAGCTCAGTTGAAACAGTTGACTAGTTTGCATTTTAGATTCCAATTGTTCAATGGCACATTTCCTTCTGAGTTGGGAAACTTGGAGAATCTTGAAGAATTGGTGCTGGCTTTCAACCCATTTTCCCAATGGTTTGCCCAGAGAAATTTGGAAGTCTAAAGTTAAGTTGAAGTTATTTAGGATGACCGAATCGCAATCTGATTGGTGAAATGCCAAAAGAGCTTGCTATCTTCACCAGTCTTGAGCATTTAGACTTGGTGGAGAATAGTTTGGTGGGTGATATCCCAAGAGGTGTGTCTTGCTTAAAACTTGAACTATCTTAATAATTTATCGGGAGAGATTCCGGCCTCGATTGAGGCCTTGAGTTTGATGGAACTCGATGTCTCGCAGAACAGACTGACAGGGGTGATACCTGAAGGAATAGGAAAGCTGAGCAAGTTAGAGATTTTGAATTTGTTTCAGAATCAATTTCACGGGCCACTACCACCAAGCATAGGCCTGCTTCCTTCTTTAAAACAGCTCAAGGTGTTTAATAACCGGTTTTCAGGCCCCCTGCCACCAGAAATGGGTCAGCACTCGAAACTGGAKCACTTCGAAGTGGCAAACAATGCATTTACTGGCCAACTMCCGGAGAATCTTTGCAAGGGTGGGAAGTTGTTGGGAGTTGTGGCATTCAACAACTTTCTAAATGGGACAATTCCGACTTCTCTAAGCCAATGCSAAACGTTGCTCGTAGTTATGCTCTACAACAACAGCTTCTCAGGAGAAGTTCCTCAWGAGCTATGGACTGTGCAGAAAATGATGTCCATGCAGATCAGCGACAACCAGTTCTCYGGCCAACTTCCTGAAAGAATGGCTTGGAACATGAGTCGTGTGGAAATAAGCAACAACAGATTTTCCGGSAGAATCCCAGCAAGTGTAAACACTTGGAAGAATATGCAGGTGTTCAAAGCTAGCAACAACTTGATTACAGGTACTGTTCCATTGGAACTAACTAGCCTTTCAAACCTTAATAGTCTTTTGCTCGATGGAAATCAACTCACAGGTGAGCTTCCCTCTGAAATTATCGCATGGAAAAGCCTAACCAGCTTGGATCTCTCTCATAACGAGCTTTCTGGCTCGATTCCCTCAGTTCTTAGCACTCTGCCTGTCCTTACTGAACTTGATCTGTCCCATAACCAGTTTACAGGCCAAATCCCACCCGAATTTAGTCAGCTAAAAGCTCCTTCAATTAATTTTTCCTCCAACCAGCTCACAGGGGAAGTCCCAAATGGGATTGATAATAGTGCATACAAAAGCAGTTTCTTGAACACCCAATTGTGCTCTGACAATYAATATTTAGACCTTCCAAAATGCTCCATGAATCATAGAAACCTGAAGCTATCCACCAAATATCTAGCTTTGATCATAGTCCTTGCAATAGTTGCCTTCCTAGCAACTTCATATTTCATCGTGTTCATAATGGGTGAAATGCGGCGAAGAAAGAATAGCCAAGATCCATTAACATGGAAACTGACCTCTTTCCATAGGCTAAACTTCACAGAGGGGAAAGTTCTRGCAAACTTGAACGATAGTAATATGATTGGGCATGGAGGATTCGGTAAAGTTTACCGAATTATCATTAACCAATCAGGGGATGCTATTGCGGTCAAGAAGATATGGAAGAACAAAAAAACGAGCATCAACTCAGAAAAAGAATTTATTGCCAAGGAGAGTCGCAAATTATCGTAACGGGTACAGATAGGGAACTGATTGAGATCTGTCAATCTGTAGGACGTTACTCTACTTGTATGCTTTTTCGAGTGAAGACTCGAAATTGCTTGTGTATGAGTACATGAAGAACCAAAGCCTAGATAATGGATCCACGAGAATAAAACACCACCCAATTCACAACAAATGGGTCGAGTTCTATCACGTGGCTTTGGATTGGCCTGCTAGGCTGAAGATTGCTATCGATGCAGCTCAAGGATTATGTTATATGGCACCATGATTGTTCGCCTCCTATAATTCTAGTGTGAAATCCAGCAACTTTTGCTGGATTCTGATTTCAATGCTAGATTGAGATTTGGGTTAGCAAAGATTTTGGCTAAACCAGGAGGAGAGCCTCATACAGTATCTGCTGTTGCTGGATCTTTCGGTTACATGGCTCCGGGTATAATATCTGATTAACTCTTATTACCCAATTCTTATATGCTGTTTTTTGGAAAGCAAAATTTTGATAGATATTTTCTACTGAGAACTAAAACTCCTTTTTAAAAGCTGATATAAGTGTTTTATTTGCAGAATATTGTTACCAACACAGGTGAATGAAAGATTGACATCTACAGCTTTGGGGTGTTCTTCTTGAGTTAGTGACAGGTAAAGAACCACACATAGGAGAGAGCACACAAGTATCTAGCAGAGTGGGCAGGAGGCACTACAGTGAGGTCGTCCTATTGTCGATGTCCTTGACAAGGAAGTGCAGGAACCTGGCTATTTTGGCAGAAATGACCAATGTTGTTCCAAATCGGCTGATGTGCACCAGCACACTAGCTTCTGCTAGGCATCAATGAAAGAGGTTTTACAGCTACTTCGGCGCATGTAGTGTTTTAGGACGTCTGGAACAGCCAAGTCAGTGAATGATCGAGATGTCTCCCCTCTTCTTGGGGGTAAAGAATTATACTCTTAGCTGTAAGAACAGCAAGAGAGCAGCAGAAGATGAAATTTAGACATGGTTTAAATTTGTAGCCCCCTTTTTTTTGGTGCTAAGAGAGCCTAAGGGGCGGGGATGAGAATCGATCTCAAGATCTTCTAAAATCGGAGGGCCGGTGGGTAACCACTTAAGCTATCCCTCACTCAAATTTGTAGCCCCTAAAGATAGTGTGTAGTTAGTGTGACAATAGGAGCTAATTTTGAGGAGAGATCAAATCACCTAATGAGCCAATACTGTAGTTTTTTCCCGTTTATGTATAAATCATGATTATGGTACATATTCGAATATTTGGAACAGCTATTATGTCATCTAAACTAAGTAACAGTTTCCTATATTACCTTACTAAGATGAGTACTAGGAATGATATGAGAATCAATAACCACATATTATTGAGAATCCTCTGAGTTTAACTGTACAGTTTCCATGAGTTTATAATTATATCATCGGTTTCATGCACTATAGCTTCTAGGGAGGTTTATGTCAAAAGATCACGCCCCTCCGACACAAAGGAAGACCATGGTCTAAAAATTACCACATTTTTTCATTAGCAACGACCAGAAAAATAAGCATAGAAAGCCGTCTATTCTGGAAAATAAAATGCAAATATCAATGAGAAGCCAGGTAAGTGTTGCTAAATCTTGTAATGACGCTCAAGCCAACGTAATTTAGAACGTCTAAAAAGAGTATCACATAAACAAAATCGCAATCTCTCTATTCTGTATTAACTATTAAGTACTAGAGTACGTACCACATTACTACAAAGAGTCCTAAAAAAAAAAAAGTTTCAAATCACTTTCCTTCCCACAATCACCACTTAGGCTCCGTTTGTTTTGAAGGAAAACAATTTTCATGGAAAATCATTTTCTAGGGAAAAAATTTTCTTGGAAAATTATTTTCTAGGAAAAAAATTTTCTTTTGTTTGTTTGATTAGAGGAAATCATGAAAGAAATGAAAATGTAATAGAAATGAAGGAAGGGGAGTGAAGAATCAAGGAGATGTAAGAAGTGGGAGGAAATTGTGGCATTCCTTCTCTGACAAAAGGAAATGATGTTTCCTTTTCCAAAGTGACAATTTCTCCTCCTTTGAGAAAAATGATTTTTTTTACCTCTTTCCAAAACAAAACAAAGGAAAACTAAGAGGGAGAAAATCATTTTCCAGGAAAATATTTTCCGTCAAAACAACGGTGCCTTAAGGGGAAAGAAACAACACAATATCTTTTGCCAAGAAGAGAAGCAAAGAATCAAATTGGTTGGCCATACTTGCCACAGTAGTCAAGATAGGCCAGCAGCAAGAGCACCCAATCATGAAAAAAACAGGTTCACCAATGTGAATGCGATATTGGTCGGCATTTCTGGTGTCACTTTCTCTCAAACAGATTAACATTTGAAATACTATAGTGAAAACACAGCAGTTGGAAAAGTTTAGTCCCTCCATCAGCTTATCTCCTCACTACTTCATATCCTTTCTCAGCATAATAACAAATTGGAGTTCTCATTCAAGTCTTTCTCATGGGGTCATCAATGTGGAAGTTCTCCGAAAAGCAACAACATATAGGCTAGAAGTAGGCCATAGCCCATAAACCAGATTGGGATTGGTCCAAGTGCCAGCATGACTCGGTCCAAGACTAAATTATTGTGAAAAGTATGAGGAGGAACCTCTAGGGGCTCTTACAGAGACGCAACTAGATTGCTGTTCCTGGAGGCTTAAGCGGCATTGCAGCATAGGAGCAGACGTACAGCATCAACCTGCATCACCAGAAATTAAGCTAAGATCAGCAACCTCTTGTCCAACAAATCGCGAATTAACCTCAGCACAGTAATGATCATATTAGTAAAATCTCGTAAGCTTCTCAAAGAACAGCAAGCAGGAAAAGCTTGATTATAAGCACATCGAGAGAGTGAATTATTTAGTTTGGCTGCATGATTATGTACTCATACTTACAACTTAAACCATGGATTGACACTTAAGACTTGACTCTACACACAATTATTCTATTGGTTTAAAATACAGGAGTTGGCACTATCCAGTATTCGTTGAAGCTGTTCGTAGACAATTTCATCGGCTAATAACAATGTTGTTGTAGTTTACACTTTTAGAGCTAGGGCAATTATGAACTTCAAGTGTTTACAGGTTGCGTTTAGTAAGTGGAACTCATGTTTTTAGATTTTAACTTCAGATTCTTTTGCCTAGGGCCCGGGGTAGATGTGTGACAAAAGAGAGAACTCGTCACATAGTTGAAAAGTGTTCCACAAATCTCGGCTTCATAGAGAAGATAAGGGGTGAAAATGCAAAAAATCTTTTCTCTTTCATCCCATCTCAATTTGCTTTTTCGCCATCAGCTCTGTCCATGTTCATTGTTTTTCACAGAGTGACATTATGACAAGCAACCTTAAAATAAATCATTCAACACTAAGAGGTCAATCAAAAACGTTATCTTAACATAATTATTTTAATCACTTTCTTAGAATTTTGCAGTCTTAGAGAAACTAGATGAATAATGAAATAACCCTAAATGCTTCAAATTTTCCTCGACTTTGGTTTCCTTATTATAACTATGGGTACTTGTTTTTAGCCATCTAGCTCAAACTCTTAATTAAGCAAGGGGGAAAAAATTTAAAAATCAAATAGAGAGCAACTGCATGAAAATGTCAAATATATTTCCACCTTCCTCAAAAATCATATGCTCTTTTTTCACCTTCCTATTATGCTTTCCATATTTAATAGTTTCCCAACCATCCAGCTTTGAACAAGCAATTCTACTTAATATCAAGCAGCATTGGGGCAACCAGCCACCAATGCAATCATGGAATTCCAGCATTTCACATTGTCAGTGGCAAGGGATCAATTGTACCGGTGGTGGAACCATCACTGGAATCAACCTTAATAGCCAAAACATCAAAGATGAACTCCCGGCTTCAATTTGTAAGCTAAAGAATCTCACATCCCTTGATGTTGGAAACAATTTTATCACAGGAAATTTCCCAACTTTTCTATACAATTGCACCAAGCTCCAAACTTTGAACCTCACTTCCAACTTCTTTGTTGGAACATTGCCAAATGATATAAATAGACTTTCCCCTCATCTCCAACACCTTGACCTTAGTGCCAACAACTTCACTGGTGYTATCCCAAGCTCATTAGCTCAACTCAAAGGGTTGATCAGTTTGTCTTTAGATTCTAATTTGTTCACTGGCACAATTCCCTCTAAGTTAGGAAACTTGGAACATCTTGAAAAATTGGTGTTGGCTTACAACTCATTTTCCCCTACGAATTTGCCCAAAGAATTTGGATTGCTTAAAAAGTTGAGGTTCCTTTGGATGTCTCAATGCAACTTGATTGGTGCAATCCCAGATGACTTTGGTAATCTAACAAGCCTTCAGCATTTAGACTTAGCGTTCAATGGTTTGGTGGGTGAAATTCCAAGAGGGTTGTTTTTGCTCAAGAACTTGATGAATCTGTACTTGTATGATAATATGCTAACKGGGGAAATTCCCAGCTCAATTGAGGCCTTGAATTTGGTGGAGATTGATCTCTCAAGTAACAATTTAACAGGAATAATCCCTGAAGGAATAGGAAAACTGAGAAAATTAGAGATCTTGAATTTGTTTGAGAATCAATTWTTTGGYACACTGCCACCAAGTATAGGCRATKTTCCTTCTTTGAAGCAACTGAAGCTGTTCAATAACAGGTTGTCAGGTTCACTTCCCCCAGAACTCGGTCTGCACTCAAAAATCGACCATTT
>SNQN01000403.1:47219-58122 GCA_008642245.1 Bassia scoparia
CTTCTATTTTGAGTTTGTGTTTGGTTGAATAAATATTGTTGTACAAGTTCTTCAAATTCATTGTTTAAATCTGAACTAGATGAGGAACTAGAACTTGATGAAGAGCTAATTGGAAATGTATACATGCTTTGGGTTTTCGTAAGAAAATTTTAATGTTTGTGTACTAGTGTTGATATGCTTGGTAAAGATGTGTGCCTATTTAGTAGGAATTGTAAGGCGAATGAGACAAAGAAAGTCTATCAACATTATTGCTTGTTTTCACATTAATGTAGCTTTGTCAGATCAATGATGGTGCTTTATCACTAAATTGATGTGGCTTGTTGAAAATGTTACAGCTTTGTCAGAACATTATTGTTATTCATCTCCTTCTTTAAAATAATGGAGGGTGCTTTATCAGAAAATTGAAGGGGCTTGTACAAAATGTTGTAGCTTTGTCAGAACATTATTGTTTTTTTTGGACTTGTTGAAAATAATTCATGGTGATTTACCAAAAAATTGATGGGGATTGTTCAAAATGTTGTAGCTTTGTCAGAACATTATTGTTTTTTTGGACTTGTTGAAAATAATTCATGGTGCTTTATTAGAAAATTGATGGGGCTTGTTGAAAATGTTATAGCTTTGTCAGAACATTATTGTTTTTTTTGGACTTGTTGAAAATAATTCATGGTGCTTTATCAGAAAATTGATGGGTCTTGTTCAAAATGTTGTAGCTTTGTCAGAACATTATTGTTTTTTTTGGACTTGTTGAAAATAATTCATGGTGCTTTATCATAAAATTGATGGGGCTTGTTGAAAATGTTATACCTTTGTCAGAACATTAATGAGTATTTGGAAGAAAATGATGGTGCAAAGATTAGACACAAACAAATGATTCATTTATTTCAAACATAAAGTACAACGTGAATTAAATATTAACGTGCATTACATAACAAACATAAAGCAATTAATTTAAACACACAGCCTAAACCACACTACAAAACATTTTAACCGCTCTATTGCCCGTACACCTCTGCCCATAGTTGATCCTTGTACGCCTCTTCAGCTGGTGTAAGAGGGCTTCCCTTTGACATCGGAGTTTGCAGCAACTGTACTTTCATCTTCTTCTGCTCCATTTCTAATTGTTGTTGCTTTCTCGCCTCCTTTTGAAGTTGAAGTTCGTACTTCTTCTCTTTCAGACTAAATTCAGATTTGCGTACCTCAATGTTTAACTTCATCTGCTCACCAATHAACCCATCCTCATCTGCAGTTGCTTTGCCCTTGTTGCGCCTAGCCTTTGCCTTTTTAACACCCTCAGGGCGAGGTATTCCTCCCGACGAGTAGCTAGCTGCAACAGATTCACCTTGAACAACACCCTCAGTCCTGGATCTCTTCCCACTACCACTGCTTCCATCATCATCAACAGCACAAGCAACCCTTTCATCTTTCGACATTCCCCATCTCAATTTCTCCTTATACTTGGGGTCATTCCTAACCATTTCCCAAGCATGTTGGTAAGTGAAGTTATGTGGTTTTGGCTTAGAAGTCTGGGAGAATAGACGACTTGCCCTTTGAAGGCGGTCGACTTCACCAAAACCGCTTTCATCCGCTCTTCCGACCTCGTTGTACGCAGCGCTCCATTGGAGTAGATCACTAGCCATCCTTCTCCAATGGCATTCCAAACTCTTTAGTTCTCTTGGCGGAAGGAGGTAAGGCTTCTCTTGTTGCGCTTCATTCCATGCAATAGACACCTTTCTCCAAAGATCACTTGCTCTTTGGTTTGTACCAACCATAGCATCTTCACTGAACTGCATGTACAATGCAATGAGTGTGGTATCCTCTGCTACGGACCAATTACGAGTCGCCCTTAAGGGAGTATTGTGGACCGGGACTGCTGGAATTGGCGGAGGGTATTGTGGTGTCTCTGGAACGCGCTCCTCCTCAGGATCCTCCTCGTGTTGGGAGTTACTCCCCTGATACACATTAGGAGAGTTTCCTTGGGAGTCATAAAAGGGTGAAGGATTTGGGGACAACCTCATTCCTCTTTGTTGCAAGGCATTGAGAAATTGAGGGTGGGTAAAAAGCGCATCGTTGAATTCGTTCAAATTCATGGTGAAGTTGGGGTGGTTACGGTCCATTTCTGCAACATATTAAACAATAATCAATTTGACATAAAATTCAAGTAAACAATATATACCAAAAAATAAAGAACTACTTACTACATACAACTACCTTCATCAATGTAAATAATTTTTTCAATTATTTGCGAATATATTTCAGAAAAATACAACTTCAATGGAAAATAAAACAACTCACTAATTAATATTCAAGGAAATAACAAGAAGCAATTAATTCAAAAAAATTATTCCAAAATGAACAACAATATTATTATAACAACAAAAACATTAGTATTATCAAATTTTAATATTTTCAGAAATATTAAAAAAAATTGTTGATGAGAATTACCTTGAAATTGGAGGATTAGCTTGAACAAAAATTGGAGGAAAATAACAAGATAATTAATTTTGTGAATTTTGAAAGTGTATCAAAATATAGCAAAATGGGTGTCTATTTATAGAGGAGGAAAAAATATGACCGTTGGTAATTTTTGTTTTTTTTTAAGCCGAAAATTGAATTTATAGAGATATAGCCGTTGGAGATTTTATCTTAAATCTGATTGGTTGAAGCTTTAAGGCAGGCCGCGTRTCAAGCTCAGAATGGCTGGCCTGACACAGATACTTCCAGCTTTTTTWTTTTACTTCACACGCGCTCAAAACGCCGCGTTTTGGGCTGGGCCCAGTTCACCCAATACCCAAAACGCGTCGTTTTGGGTATTAGTTGAGCAAAAAAAAAAAAAAAATATTTCTACACCCCAGCTTGTGGGGCCCACCAACTACTGTACATACTTTTGCTTCCTCTTCAACCGAGCAACTGAACGAGGGATCGAGATTGAGGAACAACTTCCTCTTTGTTATGGAGGGTGAGGAACCTCAAATTTTTTTTATTGAGGAAGATATCCTCATTGTTACCAATGCTCTTATTTTTAAACTTGTTGCTCAAATAAGGTAGGCCAACCTGAATCTAACTCTCGAAAATTTAAGTGAAGCAACAAGTGATGACGAATTGGCAGTCTATGGTCTCACAACACCACATTTCCCCATTAGGGATTATATATGGCAATAATTGTCACCTTTGTAATTTTGAAATGTTTGAAAAATAACAATCATATTCTTGTATTGGAATTTGGAACTATATTTGAGGCCTATACTATAGGCATTAGCCCTTGCAGATGAAGAAATGATGCAAAGAGGATGAAGAGAAAACAACACAAGGTCCTTGCTCTATTAAACCTGGTTTCAGTGCAACTCACATTCTTCCACACAAGAAGATAACCTAAGTAAAAGGTACAAAGTATTTAAATGATACCAAAATGAAATAATATGGAGAGTTTTAGACAATTTGACTATTAACCAATATAGTTAGTTCAAGGAGTGATACCATTTCGCAACGTCCTGAAATTAGTGTTGATGTACATCCTCTTTTGATGCGTTTTTCGACTTTTCCTAYCTTCTTTACATCTTTTGTAACGAAAACAAGGGGAGAAACTTTGTTATTCAATTTACAAATTTAATACCAGTAAGCAAACAGAATCAACTGAGAAATTAAACATCAAATCTCAACACAATCGTCGTCATCGATGTCATCTTCAATATCCCAATCTACATCAAATGAGTTAGCTGATTTCTGCAACTCTGTCAGTCCAGTGATATCCTCCAAATATGTGGGATGGTTAATTGCCTTCAACACGAAATCCATTCCATTCCTCTGGAATTCAGAAACAATCTGAGAAATGAAATTTACAGAACGCAAGATCTAGATTAGCAAGATGAAGAAAGGCAAATAGCGTGCATCATAATTTAAACTGTACAATATCTAATASACTTTCTATAATGTTCATTTTTAAAACTTACCGTTGAACTACAAGCTGTGCAACTGTTTGAAGCATGACCAACTAGTGTCATCTGTGAAAATTGAGAGAGCGATCCTCGAATCTGGTGTGGAATTAACCCAAGCGGTTGCTCACTGCTTCCACTTTCACTTGCCCCTGAGATATCAGCGGGTGCGTACATCCTAAACATAATGGGAATTCAAATTGTGAAAGCCTAGTGAATATGGCTAACTAGCTAAAAAAAGTGATATGCTATGCCACGAAGCGACAATGAGCATGCTGTGGCATCGCTGAGAGCATTTGGATGTAGCTGGATCAGGCTTGGCACGTGTTGACAATTTCTCCCATGTTATGACGTAGTGTGTTGACTGTGTACCATATGACACAACTCTCATACAAGTGTGTTAGTATAGTGATGCATATGGTGTTGATGCAAGTTAGTGTTATTGCGTTTTACATTTCTTAGAGCAATGGTAACAATGAGGAAGTTTTCCTCTCCTCACTACTCTCCTCTCCTACTTTCTCTTCTTCCTACCCAATTTTCCTCATCTAAAGTTTTTCTCCATAACAATGAGCAAAATAAAGTTTCCTCAATACTCTCTTCCTACTTTTTCCTCTACCTCACCAATATTTACACATCATCTTTATCTTTTTCCATTCAATTTATATAAATATAAACATATTGTATTAATTGATTAATTTACGTAGTAATTAAATAAATTAGTAATTATTAATCGTAATTATAAATTTAATTAATTACTTGGTTTTTGAATAATGAATTTAATTAAAAAATTAATAAAGTTTGGAAATATAAGAATTGAGGTAGTGTACAATTTTTATACGTTACACTAAATTAAGTTTGAATCATTGGAAATGACGTAATTATTTTCATCACAAAATGTCTGATTTTATTAAAAACAACAAAAATACAAGAAGACCAACACCAACATCGATTATTGAAAGCACATATTTCTAAGCGTACAAATACGAATGTAATTGAAAAAAACATAGGTCAAGGCGAAACAAGCTTATACATCTCATCACTCAGCGTGGTGACGAAGTGTTCCCAAATGTGTTCAATAAATCTCGTTTTAGTGCTAATGTTTTCTCTATCAGAACCTTCAAGCCTGCGATTGAGGTACGCTCGAAGTCCATGTTGCCCGATGCATCCGACATTGATTTAAAAGGCTATCGTTGTTAACGAGACCAAGCTAGCTCCAGAACCTTGCGGGCGATCTTCCTCATATATCGACGTAAAACATCCGCTCCTGTGTAGTTGTGTGTTCGTCCACCACAATCATGTTGTGAGAATATACAAGCTTTCATTACTTCGGACAACATGTCTTCGTCGTATGCAAGCGACGGTTGTCGTATATTGCAAGCCAGCTTGTAAAACTCCAAATGCCTGTTCGACGTCTTTACGAGCAGCTGCTTGTTTATCTGCAAACAATTTGTCCTTCATACCTGAGGATGCGTTATACCTTGAATAACTGTAGCCATTTTCGAAAGATTCCGTCTGCTAATAGTAGCGTAGTCGTAAGTGCGGTTACTAACAGTAAAAGTTGTGGGCGGTGCAAACCCTTGCAACACTCATCGAACACAGTAGATCTGTAAGGACTTAAGATCGTTGCAGAAGCCAGGCATTCCAAAGAAAGCATGCCAAATCCACAATCTTGATCGGGTCAACCGCTTCAGAAGGTTGTTGCGTAGAGACGACCTGCGATATTTGGCTTTCCAGGCCGCAGGATAGTTCTTCCATTCACAGTGCATGTAATCTATCCTCCGTCATGCCTAGAAACCCAACGTCTTCGTTTGGTAAGTGATCCGTTAATCTTCAACAGTAGCCTCCTTAAGTACTCATTTTCGAAGTTTTGTATGACCTGACAAAGTGGACTTAGTGCCAACCTGCGGCCTTTCACCAATCCGTAAGTATCATCTACCGGCATTCTAGGCCACACATACGCAACATACCTCATTGCAGCGGTGCGCTCTGCAACGTGACAACTCAGCCTTCAGAAGCATACCGAGTGTTGAAAACCATTCATCTCCTTCGATCTACCTTGGTCCATGTTTCGACAAAAAAAGGCCTTTGCTTCGAAATCTGCGTCGAAATTGGGTTTTCATTATAAATCATTCAGTTCTCCAGGGCAAAGGTAAATCGTGAACAGTTGGGAATGACCTTGCTCTCTATTTCTTCCAAATCCTTTCTCCTTGAGCCACTTCTATTTTGATTTGTGTTTGGTCCAATAAATATTGTGACAAGTTCTTCAATTCATTGTTTAAATTTGGAACTTGATGAGGACTCAGAATTGATGAAGAGCTAATTGGAATGCTATACATGCTTTGGGTATGTTGTAAGAAAATTTCTAATGTTTTGTGTACTATCTTGATATGCTTGGTAAGATGTGTGCCTATTTAGTAGAATTGGTAAGGTGAATGAGACAAAGAAAGTCTATCAACATTATTGCCTTTGTTTTCATATTATGTAGCTTTGTCAGATAATGATGGTGCTTATCTATCATTCATGGTGCTTTATCAGAAAATTGATGGCTTGTTGAAAATGTTAAGCTTTGTCGGAACATATTGTTTTTTTTGTGCTTCGTGAAAATAATGGAGGGTGCTTTATAAAAATTGAAGGGGCTTGTACAAAATGTTATATGCTTTGTCAGAACATTTTGTTTTTGGGCTTGTGAAAATAATTGAGGGTGTTTAACAGAAAAGATGGGGATTGTTCAAAAGTTGAGCTTTGTCAGAACATTATTGTTTTTTTTTTGGACTGTTTGAAATATTGAGGGTGCTTTATTCAGAAAATATGATAGGCGCTTGTTGAAAATGTAATAGCTTTGTCAGAAATTCATGACAGTTTTTTTGGAATGAAATGATGGTGAAGATTAAACACAACAAATGATTCATTTATTTCAAACATAAAGTACAAGTGAATTAATATTACGTGCATTACATACAACATAAAGCAATTAATTTAAACACAACAGCCTAAACCACACTACGAAACAATTTTTACCCGCTCATTGCGTACACCTCTGCATGTTAATCCTTGTACGCTCTTCAGTGTGTTAGAGGGCTTCCCTTTGACATCAGAGTTTGCATGCAAATGCACTTTCATTTCTTCTCTCCACTTTCAGTTGTTTGTTGCTTTCTCCGCTCCTTTTTGAAGTTGAAGTTCGTACTTCTTCTCTTTCAGACTATATTCAGTATTTGCGTACCTCAATGTTTAATTCATCTGCTCCCAGAATGAACCCATCCTCATCTGCGTTGATTTGCCCTTCGTTGCGCCTAGCCTTTGCTTTTTCACCCCTCAGGGCGAGGTAATTCCTCCGACGCGTAGTTTAGCGGCAACAGTTCACCTTATGAAACAGCACCTCAGTCTTGGATCTTTCCTACACTGCCTTCCATCATATCAACAGGCGACAAGACCCTTTCATTTTTCGACATTCCTCTCAATTCTCGCCTATACTTGGGTCATTCCTACAATTTCCAGCATGTTGGTAAGTGAAGTTTGTGGCTTGGCTTAGAAGTCTGGAGAACTAGACGATTGCCTTTGAAGCGGTGCGATTCACAACAGACGCTTCCATCCGTTCCGGCCTCGTCGTCGCAGCGCCTCCCATTGGAGTCGATCAATCTAGCATCTTCTCCATGACAATTCCAAACTCTTTAGTTCTTGGCGGAAAGGAGGTAAAGGCTTCTCTTGTTGCGCTTCATTCACGCAGTACACCTTCTCCAAAGATACTTGCTCTTTGGTTTGTTACAACCATAGCATCTTTCAAACTGACTGCATCTACAATGCATGAGTTTGTGCGTATCCTCTGCTTACGGACCAATTACGAGTCCACTAAGGGACTATTGTGGACGGGATGCTAGAATTGGCGAGGGTATTGTGGTGTCTCCTGGAACGCCGCTTCCTCCTCAGTGATCCTCCTCGTGTGGGAGTTCTCCCTGATACACATTAAGGAGATTTCTTGGAGTATAAAGGGTGAAGGATTTGGGACAACCTCATTCTCTTGTTGCAAGGCATTGAAGAAATTGAGGTGGGTAAAAAGCGCATCGTTGATTCGTTCAAATTTCATCGGTGAAGTTGGGTGGTTCACGGTCCATTTCTGCAAATCATTATAACAATAATCAATTTGACATAAAATTCAAGTAACAATATACCAAAAATAAAAGAACTACTTACTACATAACAACTCCTTCATCAAATGTAATAATTTTTTCAATTATTTGCCGAATATATTTCAGAAAATATCAACTTCAATGGAAAATAAAACACTCACTACTTAATATTCAAGGAAATAAAAGAAGGTAATATTCAAAAAAATTATCACAAAGAACAACATATTAATTATAACAACAAAAATTTAGGTATTATCAAATTTAATATTTCAGAATATTAAAAAAAATTGTTGATGAGAAATTACCTTGAAATGGAATATTAGTCTTGAAACAAAAATTGGAGAAAATAACAAGTAATTAAATTTTGTGAATTTTGAATGTTATCAAATAATAGGCCGGATATTCCGAACCCTTTTCCATTATACCCTTGAGGCATTTTATGTACACAGTTTCTTGCAAATCTCCATGCAAGAAGGCGTTTTTCTCTACCATTTGCTCCATTTTCCATCCTTCAATTGCAGTTATRGCAAGTAGTGATCTGACTATAGTCAGTTTTGCAACAAGTGCATATGTTTCTTCATAATCCACTCCAGGTTTATGCTTGTTTCCCAATTCAACCAATCTTGATTTGAATCTTTCCACTATTCCATCTAGTTTATACTTTATCTTGTACCACCATTTGCATCCAATTGGTTTTTTCCTGGAGGAAGATATGTTATCTCCCATGTATTGTTGGCTTCTAAGGCCTCCAACTCCTCATTCATTGCATCAACCCAAGGTGCTTGACTGACTGCTTGTTAGAAATTCACTGACTCATGATCAAAAGGGACCCATGTGTTAGGAGAGAGATAAAATGAGTCTTTTACCTTATGTTATTCATGATCAAAACAAAATAGAAAAGCACAATTGCCGACTTTCTAAAAAAGAAAAAATGTGCAAGTATTAAAAAAACGAATGTATTATATTATAATGATAAAATTAACATAAATTGTAATTCTAAAAATYGCAAAATGTGGGCAATGATATAAAAATTTGGTGGGTACAAGTTTTCGAGGATCACAATATCTTCTTGAAGAAGTTAATTACGAGTATGTAATTCTATGATTATTATTTGAATATGGATATTTATTTATTTATTTTGGAAGGATTTGAGAATGACTATTATAATAGTGTTCATACATCGTGTGGTGGTGCAAGGAACTGCTAGGTAGGAGGGATGAGTTGTTTAAGTCTTTTAGATTGTCGTCGGGCCAGTGTGTTCAAATGTGTTGCTTTATTAGTCATTTGCAAGGGGTCGGAACACTTCATAGGGAGATTGCCTTTGCTTTTTGTATGTTATCTGATCGAGTGTAGCGGTTAGTGCCTCGATCAAGGTGATTTGTGGATTTGGCATGCTTCTTTGGAATGCCTGGCTTCTGCACGATCTTAAGTCCTTTACAGATCTACTGTGTTCGATGAGGTGTTGCAGGAGGGTTTGCACCGCCCACAACTTTTACTGTTAGTAACCGCACTTACGACTACGTCTATTAGCAGACGGAAATCTATTCCGAAAATGGCCTAGTTATTCAAGGTATAACGCTCCTCAGGTAATGAAGGACAAATTGTTTGCAGATAAACAAGCAGCTGCTCGTAAAGACGTCGAACAGGCATTTGGAGTTTTACAAGCTTTGGCTTGCATATACGACAACCGTCGCTTGCATACGACGAAGACATGTTTCCGAAGTAATGAAAGCTTGTATAATTCTCACAACATGATTGTGGTGGACGAACACACACTACACAGGAGCGGATGTTTTACGTCGATACTATGAGGAAGATCGCCCGCAAGGTTCTGGAGCTAGCGTTAGTGTCTCGTTAAACAAATCGAGCCTTTTAAATCAATGTCGGATGATCGGGCACATGGACTTCGAGGCGTACCTCAATCGCAGGCTTGAAGGTTCTGATAGAGAAAACATTTAGCACTAAACGCGAGATTTATTGAACACATTTGGGAACACTTCGTCACCTACGCTGAGTGATGAGATGTATAAGCTTGTTTCGCTTGACCTATTGTTTTTTTCAATTACATTCGTATTTGTACGCTTAAGAAATATGTGCTTTCAATAATCGATGTTGGTGTTTGGTCTTCTTGTATTTTTGTTGTTTTTAATAAAATCAGACTTTTTGTGATGAAAATAATTACGTCATTTCCAATGATTCAAACTTAATTTAGTGTAACGTATAAAAATTGTACACTACCTTAATTTTATATTTCCAAACTTTTATTAATTTTAATTAAATTCATTATTCAAAACCAAGTAATTAATTAAATTTATAATTACGATTATAATTACTAATTTATTTAATTACTACGTTAATTAATCAATTAATTACAATATGTTTATATTTATATAAATTGAATTGGAAAAAGATAAGATGATGTGTAAATATGGTGGGATAGGAAAAAGTAGGAGAGAGAGTATTGAGGAAACTTTATTTTGCTCATTGTTATGGAGGAAAACTTTAGATGAGGAAAAATTGGGTAGGAAGGGAGAAAGTAGGAGAGGAGAGTAGTGAGGAAGAGAAAAACTTCCTCATTGTTACCATTGCTCTAAAAATGTAAAACGCAATAACACTAACTTGCATCAACACCCATATGCATCACTATACTAACACACTTGTATGAGAGTTGTGTCATATGGTACACAGTCAACACACTACGTCAATAACATGGGAGAAATTGTCAACAACGTGCCAAGCTGATCCAGCTACATCGCAAATGCTCTCAGCGATGCCCACAGCATGCTCATTGTCGCTTCGTGGCATAGCATATCACTTTTTTTTTATGCTATGTGGCATATCACACTTAGG
>SNQN01000403.1:81997-97804 GCA_008642245.1 Bassia scoparia
TCGTTTGATTAAAGCTTGTAGCAAACAAAAGTTTCATACTAATAAAACAAACTATTTCTCTAAAATCTTGAACTTCTTATGTAGTATTACTGTATCTCTATTACTTAGTATTATTAGATCATAAATTAATACTGTTTAACTATGAAGCTTAATTATGGGATTAAGTCCATTGATTTTTGTTATGTGGACGGTTGCTAATATAACAGTAATTTTATTTTCATTCTTCATCTATAAAATGTTTCATAAAATCATTTTTTATTAATTGGAAATCATAATCAATCTTTTATCATTGTTAAATTTGGAAATATATCCTTGACAATGAATCACCAATTTACATTGTTCTATGTGTGGGTAGGTAGACWAATCAAATAGAGTTGAGTTTCAATTGTGACTAGTAATCTTGGGTTGAGATTATTGAAATATGGTAATACAACACTTTTTACGTATTTTATTGTGTAAATAAGCAAATTAACCTTTTTTGTAAGAATACTAGTAATCCCAAATGAACTGAAATGCAAGCCGACCCAATAATAASAACAAAATAAAAAAYCGTAACAAAAATGCATAGTTTTTTAAGACTTTAATTTATTTAAATAATTAAATCAACTCATTTCATTTTMTCTGAATTAGACTTTACATTACATTTGTGGAATGGGTTTTGAAGGCTAAATTAGGGAACGGGATTTTTTTAGTTAAGTTAGGGATTGAGGTTTTAGGCTTTTTTAGGGAATGGGGTATGAGGGGTCATTTAGGGAATGGGATTTGAGGGTTTTTTATGGAATGGGGTTTGAGGGGTCATTTAAACAATGGGGTATGAGGGGTCATTTAGGGAATGGGGTTTGAGGGTTCATTTATGAAATGGGGTATAAGGGTTCATTTAGGGAATGGGATTAGAGGGTTTGTTAGGGAATGGGGTTTGTGGGGTCATTTAGGGAATGAGGTATGAGGGTTCAATTAGGGAATGGGATTTGGGGGTTTAATTGGGGAATAGGGTTTGTGGTGTCATAATGTTGGGGTTGAAATCGCGCGGGTAATGTAATACTGGGATCATTATATAGGGGATTCGGGACGTTCGATTGCAGGTCTATATTGAAGCTGTTAATATGTGTTGGATAGAGGTGTATGTGTGGAGTTTTTTATCTTTATGTAGGACACAGAATAGGGATTTTGGTCAGCGGTTGTAATTGGGTGGGGTTATCGGGGGTTCTTGGGGAAGGGTTAGCGGGGGTTTTTTAGAGGAATGGGTGTATTGTGTTTTAGAAGTTCAAACGAAGTTCTTTTGATAGAAATCACCTTCACCGTATTTGGGTAGTACGATAGGATTCAGAAATACCGGTGAGAATAGATGAGACTAAGAATGTGAGTTATAAACTTTGACTCGACTTCACAGGATCTTTTGGGGCGTATAAGACATTTACAATTTCTTGTATCGGTTAAATTAGTTCGGAAAGCCTCGGGACAATCGATACGCGTTTTAAGTCTCATAGGTTACGCGAAAGTGAGTACTCACCATATGATAAGTTGTAGATGTAAATAGACTTACGAGAATGTTGTAAGTTAGGGTATTAAGACAGAGGCGCCATGTGTAGAGCCTCTGTGGTGAAGATGATGCAACCACTATCCACCCATTAAGTTCTGGAGAGATTAATAATGCAATAGAAGGACTGAGAAATAATATGAGATGGTTATCGAATGTTCTTGTTGTGTAACTCACGTGTGTACATTGATAAAGAAAAAATAACGTTAATTGAATTAGATCGAATTTTACAGATACCCATTTAAAGACCAATTGACTTGAGTTCGATGTTTGAGTGTTTTAGTATTCACTGAACAATGAATGGAAATGAGGCGCCATGCTAACATAAGTTGAATTAACACAGTTACTAGTGACACTCGTTATAAGAAGCTAGTAAGAGATCTAGCATTCTCAGACCGAAATGTCAGTCTATTCATATCGAGTTTTTCTTGTCCTTCTAGTAGTTGTAAAAGTAATTTAAATAATGTCCTAACAGGGCTCACATATCAGCTATGAGAGCTGAGACTGCTAGTTTCTGAAGAATGGGTGGACAGTATGGATACTAGCATTTGTGCGTTTCTAAAAAAGAACGGATAAATACAATATCGATTAAGTGTGGAATCCACCACAATATTCACCACAAAATAAGATACATAATTTGTATGAATAACTATAGAAAATTTTAGAAGCAGTATTTATTATAGGTAATGCAAAAAATAGATGCATAATAAGTGCTAGTATTTCGTAATGTTTTCACATATGAAGAATATATCTAGCACTCATTAATAGACTTTTTGAGTTGCTTTTATACAATTCTATATCTGTAATGATCTTCGTAATCGTTATGCAGTAAAAGTAATATACTCTTAATTTGTCTGTTATTATATGAGTTCATGTTAAACTTTGAACATACATCTGTAAAATTTGAATATATCGATTCTATCTTATTTGCTATCGCGTTTAAAAAACTTTTGTTCAAACTGGTTGTAGAATGATGGTAATGTGGACATTTCTTGAAAATTTTTGGAACTTTTTAATTGTTCGCTGGACGATGTAATTTTAAATAATAGTCACATTAGATTATGGTCGGAGTACAAGCATTGATATTTGTATGGGTTCAGGATATTAGGGACACTTAACTTCCGCATCTCGCGACCGTACACAAACTAAGCTACAATTGTGTGATTTATAAAAGCGAGTGAGAATACAAATTTGCGTTCTAAGTAGGAGAGAGTGAATGCAGAACTACAGAAGAAATATATCTGGATGCGAGAAGATAGTCTGTATTCAATTGTTGCTTGGCACCGCTGAGAATTGTAGAAAGTTCGGTAATGAGTTCAAAATTATTTATTTTGCTGGTACTCTCTTGAGCGGTATGTTTGAGAAGAGGAGCTGCCACCTCGCCACACTTTGTCATAAAAAGCGGATAATTGTTAATTTGGAATTTTAGGTATTTTTCTTAGGGCCTCTTCATTGGAGATTCTGGTTATAGTCATGTTTCCAAGGATCTAGTGTGAGGGGGTTGGCGACAACATATACATAGGCAATATGCTACACAATTCAAATGTAGGTAATCTAAATTATATACTATGCATTGTTATCAAATATTCTTTCGTAGAGATATGAATTTCTGGGTCGTAGGGGATATATATATTTAAGTAACGGTCACATTAGAGGACGATCTATCTCTAGCAGTATAATTGGTTAAAATACGTAGCACGTTGGTTCTGGCACAGAAATACTTCCACGCTATCTGACTTGATTATTTATCAGACTTACGGTGGTCTTTAACTCTCTCTCTATACTTTACGCCAGTATGATGATTTGCTTAGAACAGCCCCAATTATCTGCAATTGCGCCCTAGATGCAGACGTTTCCCAATAATCAATAAGGTCAGTTAAAGGACAGAGATGTTTGAAGTATTATGTTAATTTCGCTCGACAAGAACTATCGCCAAATCTCTCAATATAGCTTTTTTGACTTCATCTGTGTAAGATTCGTGTCTTGAGAAGATATGTTTTTCGAATGAGATTTCTAGCTGTTTTGGCTTGACCTCCCTTTATGATACGTATCACTTGAAAAGTCACACAAATCCTCATCTAGATAGGGGCAAATCACTCTTCAGTGTGTCTACACTTCATTTGTTCATTCAGAAATGAAGGCACTACCATACGGATGCGTCGCACTTGGCAACGTATGTGTTAGTAGGTCTTCATTTTTCTAGAGACGGTAGTTAGCATCAAGAGACTGATAGTCTTACTATTCGCATATCAAAATGAAGAATATTATTGAACTAAGTTGTTGTAAATTAAGTAAGAAAACACATCTGCATCGTAATTTTTGACAAATGAAAAGGAGTCTTAAGTGTTGATTGCTTCATGTGATGTCTAACCTCCGATGTCATGAGATAGTAACGAGCCGTTCTCTTATATTCTCATGAGAATACGCCTTGTTGGCAGTAGGCTAGAATCTTAGATGTACAGTTTGGATTTGGTCTCACCAGATAGTGTTGCTCATGGGCATAGGTTTGCGCAAGACAAAAATCAAGTGTATGTCCCGCCACCGCTACAATGGAAAAGATTTCAAGTTTGACTGGCTATTTCACTCTAAATTTAAAATGATCGCCACACGCATTGTATGCTTTTTTTTATACACTACATGTTACAGAGGCTGACGAACAAGCTGAGTGTACATTGGGTGGAACTCACTAGAGAAGAACCTATTGTATTAACATTTTGATCTACAGACTTTTTCAGAAAACTCGGTTAAGTGACCTAATTTGTTTCTATAACAATAGACGTGCAGATATCTCGCACATTATGTTCTTCTCTTTAGATACTTCGAATCAACTTAAATTTGAACAGAACTCAGAGAAACACTGCATTGATGGGGATCAAGTGCAACCAAGGTGAAGGATAAAGTAACTCTCGTTAAGAAGGAAAAACAATATTTCCAGACAAGCCACGAATTGCTAGTCACAAATCTTACTGATTGTATCGCCTTAGTGAAACTTAGAAGAACTCGCATGTGAGTGGAAGAGAAGTGAGACATAGATGGTTCTTATAGAGACAGCTTATGATGTGTATTGTCAGATTTGTTGTGACGTATTCACCAAACGGATGCATACTGCGGTGTAAGAATGGTATTATTATCGTACATCTTTATTATATACTCGTTGCTTCTATATGGATAATATTGAACAATAGTCTCGATTACCTCATAATGTTCGTAGTAATTGTATTTTTTCTCGCATGAATATTGGTCGATAAATTTTGCAGGATCCGTCGGATTGCGCATTTTGGTTGTACTTAGAATAAAGGAGAAGTTCGGATGATGGGTCTAACGAAGACAGGGTGTGTCCTACCGAGAACATCATCTACTAGTAGCCACTTGTCGTGTAACCCGAACATAGTGACGGGAGATTAGTGATGACTTTGGAGTAGGGAGTCGTATGGATAGTAAAAGTTAGAACAATGAAGAGAGTAAGTGACTTGTTGAAACAGTACGTGGACTGGGGGGTGAGGAAGAGAGATAGTGGCACGTCCGTGCTCGTTTTTCAATCCTTTGGACTCAATGTGGTACCTTTGACTCGACTTCGCAGACAACTACATATGTTGAGGGTTCCAGGGCTTTGATGTATCAACAAGTTAATAGGTAGTAGGCCTGTCAAATTGTACTGTTAAGAATTTGTATATTGAGTATTGTATAGGAACTATCGCTTCACGCGATTGACATGTGAGTCGTATGGCTTATTTACTAGGCTGGTATCATAGATAATATATCACCCTCGTGGATTGTCTTGCATAGTAGATAGACGACTGGACGAAATCTGTAAAGTGTAAGAAGTATTATCGTAGACTGGGTTTGCCGAAAGCCTTAGGATGATACCTAAGAGCAGTTAATGAGGCATGTGTGGATGACCACATCGTGAACTGTCGCAGCAGGTGCCCATTAGGGAATTAGCACAAACTCTTACACTAGTTTGCAAAAATGATAGATGTATTATGAAATGCTACAGAGGAAGGATAGGTCAGAAGGTCTTTCAAAGACAAGAATTACTTTTTGTTGGGTGAGCTGTCTTGTTAGACCACATCACCATGAGTATCAGCACAATCAGCAGTTCTGTAAGAATAACCATAAGCAGGATACAAGCGTGAGATGTCTTAAGCCTCTCTCGTCTACTGTTGGATTAAATTGATCGATATCAGAGGGGAATAGGTTTCTGGAGAGATGGTAATGGGGAACAACCTTGATATGATGACTATGTCATTACGGTGTACATCACATGAAGGGCGAGACTTATTATTGTGGACACCACACGAAATGTCAAGGTTAGGGATTAACGGAGAGTGTGTACAAGGTTGTGTTAGCAAGGCTCAATGGATGCAGCGTGTGTGGGAGGATCATAGTGAAATATCCTTAGAGTTATGTAGTCTCTAGGTCTTGTAAATTTGATTTGGACAAGTTTAATATGACTCAGGTATCATTCCCTACTAGGGAAGTATCGCATTCAGTACTTACAAATCGTTCTGAGAGTTTTCGTTGATTGTAGGGTTGTTTCCAATTCAGAGACTTTGTCTAATTGGTTTTTTTTTGATAATTTCGTTCTGGCATAGGTGCGAATGAGGATGATAAGGTTTGCATAGAGTTTCTATAAACTAGACATCGTTGTGATTAGTATTGTGTAGGTACAGTTATTAAAAACATATTTTCTCATCATATTTTCCCAAATAGTAGTATAAACTGATTCGTGCCTCTATTTGGCAATCTATGTAGAGTGTATACGGTCCTTGATCAACTCAGCATTAGCAGCCATCTAGTTGATCGATTGGTTTGGAAAGGGGAAAGGATGATAATCTCTAGTGCAGAACAACAGAGATGCTCAACACTCTAAGTGACCAGTTGGGTGCGGGATTCTCTATGTGCGAGTTGGGTATGTCCCACTTGACTTTTATGACTATGGACTGCGAGGAACACCCCAGATTTGCCTATCCTCTTTGAAGGTGGAGCGGGATTCATTTGGACAGCAATAAGGGTGTTCTTCGTTTCAATGGCCTAATGAACTTATTATTTCTTTGCGATAAGTGTGGGGAGTGATCAGGCATTCTTATTTAATTAAATTCCACCAACAAGTGTGTTTATTTGAATTAAATAGATTTTAATTTATTGGTTTATTTATGTTATTTCGTAGAAATCCTTCAATTCTTCGAAGACACCACAGACAAACAGGTGGTGGACTGCAACAAAAACACAATAGATCCAGATACTCGTGCGAGAGATGTCCAATAACAAAACCCAGATGTGTTGTAAAGTTGACTATCCTCCAAAATTCAATAGAACTACAGCATTAGCTTGTCGGATTTGTTTCACTATAATCAATTTCCACAGCACACATTAGTTGATTCTTTTTCCTAATAGGCTTTCGTGTGAATAATTTCTAAGTGAATGTACACAAGAGGCATCCGAAGTAGTGAATTATTTTTACACTCAATAGCTATTGACTTCTCCTTACAAGAAGCACAAAAGGTTGAACTGAAAATATGGTTATCCTACAAAATATAGATGTTAGTTTATTATCTATTTTTCTTTTACTATTAGCATAATAAGTAATGAAACGCAAGTCTATAAGGAAACAAACATATGAATAGCTTAGTAATTATCAGATATTTATATGTACATTCTACTAAAATACAAAAAATAAAGGTAGTTGCAAGCTACATTTGTCATAGGGTACATGAAGCAGTATAAAGAGGTGTAGAAGCTCGGTACCTCCTCTAGAACAACATCTTTTATTAAAGTTCATAAAATCAACAAGGTTGAGTTATTGATCTATAAGATTTGTAAAATTTATACCACATCATTTCGCTGCTAATTTACCTCGTTGTGCATTCTATGACTAATTTCAAAGTCTGCTTCATTTCTACAAAATGGCGCTTTTTTATCCTAATCTATGGAACAATGTAACAATGTAGCTCGCTAAAATCATAAAGCCAATTGCACGGATGTTCGAAACTTTTGAGGCATTATTTTTAAACAAATCCGTGTGTCATAAGTACGTTGCTCTTTCTAGGGTGGTTTTTAGCAGAACCGCTATTTGTTCATGTTATACAAACACGTACACAAATAGCCCCAGTATAATATTCTTATTTAGTAACGAAAGTTAGAATTCACATGCACAAATCCAAATAAACACCCAGATTGTGACATAAGAAAGGAAATAACTACTCAGCATGTATTAGAACAGAGGTGAATATTACGTATTCTTTGGATAACGATATTGCTTATGTTACCATTAATTAACCAGATTAGGGTGCAAATAATAGAGAACAGACTTTTAGGGAACATATATATATATTATTGGGATAATTCCATATCCTGTATCATATGTAACAGAACAATTTTAATCATATGGTGTATCACTGGGGACTGTTATCGCACCAGTATTGTGTTTTTGAGTATTTTAATTAATAACATGGTGGGTCTGAGTATGTAGTTGTTTTCCGCTGTTCCTTATTTTTTCTATTATTCATAGAGTTACGGTAAAATGTAGCGTTGTCTGACTTAGAGACATACGCTCATCTATTTGTTAAATGAATCTGATGTGTAGTCATTATCTGACAGTTCGCGCTGCATTTGCAAAACATTCCTCTCATTACTTTGCATTAAGGATCACCACATAATGATGAATAGAGAAATGTTATTGCTTGAAATTAAAATCTACCTAGAACTATCCTCTGGTAGGTTAGCGAGTAAGGGTAAGTGCGACTTTTAGAAGTTGAGTATACTGTATTTGAATTTGTGCTGCTTGTGCAGTCCTGGAAAGACGTCAGTTATAACTTGTGCTCTTAATGAACACGTGTGTCAGAGTAAGTTGGTTGGGGTTTAGCATGTAAATGTTTTAGGGAGTTTATCTTTCGTACCATCACTCAAAACCACAACACGAAAAGGTCAACTAGATCGTCCTAGACATCGTATTACTACATAGACAGAATCAAGGATGAGATGAATGCAAGAGAGTTGTAGTCCAAAGAGTAGGTACGAATAATAAGGTCTCTGATTATAGTTGGCGGGAAGCATGTTAAAACTACTACAAAATAGGCATCAATTAGTAACAATAGGAAGGAGTATTTGAAAGGGTAAAGTTACCACAAAGAGAATAATACTGGCCTAGTAAAAACCATATCAACAAATGCATAAGGGCACAAAGTTAGAAACTGTAAGATTTACAAATAAGTTTCACACATGAGTAGTTTACTCTCAAATCTCACGACATAAATATTCGTTAGATATTTGGATGGCCTTTGCTAAACTGTGTGCTGTAACTGGGAGTATTACGATGGTTCTGTATGCGTTGTTGAAGAGCAGAAGTTTCAGCGGCTGATTGGAATAAGCGCAATTATTAGTTTACCATAAAGTCTCATGTCTCTTTCAGGCTTGCTAGGTTGGTTAGCATCTTGCCTGAGTGGACATATGGGTGGTTCAGAGACTTGATGGGGTTTTTGTGATATATCCATTTCCACTACATACAATATAGTGATTTAGTGTAATTTACTTGGTATTTTCTATGATGAGGCCCGAGTAAAAGAGGATGTTATAGTGAGGAACAAGGGTAGCAAAAAGTAACACTAGTTCCACAGATGTCAAATGAATGTATTGGTTTGACGGTATATAGATGAGAACTTCGAGCGTTGGTTATTTATTAAGTGTGGCCATATGTAAAGTTCTCGCTAGACGTTTTATGGTAGACTTAAATTCGAAATGTTTATTATATTGAATTGTCCAATTCATGAAACTACACCAAGAATTAGTACTACTTACGGGTGATTTTATAGTTGGCTGTGGAGATATAATTCAGTCGAAAGCACACGTAGTCAATGTATATACACATGTTCTCTCTCAAATTATTTCTGCAGAGTAGCTATATTTTTGAATGAGAGACCTAGATATGCTCGAAGTGCAAGGGATGGAATAGTATTGCTGGACCGCAGGAAAGAACAAGTGCATAGTTGGATAAAACTATGAATTCTGAACTAGGGATACTACGATGGAGACTTATAGTCGAAATTCGCAGAGGATAGGATGGCAATTGCTTGCCTGTGTGAGAGTGTATAAAACTTTCTCGAGAACGACTTTGCAGCGTATTTAGAGTTTTGGCTACAAACTTAACTTGTTAGTCGTAGTGTTGTTCTTCTAAAGTAATGGAGGATTTGTGAGAATTGTAAGTGTCAATCACTTGGAACTCTCACAAAATGTTGAACATTTCATTCTTGACTTCTCGCAGAAACGTCAAGTAACACTTCACTGGGGCCGCGTTAAGTGTGCAACAATACTTGTCAGCTCGCATATTTTATCTTGAGTTCGACGACAAAGGATCATCTTCGAGAAATTTATTTACTGCAACAACTCTCACAACGCAACACCAAGCAAGAAAGAGTTATTTTTAAATAAAACCATTACAAAGTAAAAAACGGCAATTTTGGTCATTTTCGTGGCCATTTTCCCGAGCTAATTTCCACTTTCAACCCATTACAAGGAGTTTTAAAGCATAACATGTCAAACATAAGTCTATTTAAGCTTCCCTAAGAACTTGCTTTAGTGGTTTAAAATAGTATACACTCAACACATAATGCTCATTTAGGAAGCAAGCCATTTTTGGTTATTTTCCTTCGGCATTTTTGCGCCTAATTGACACGGAGTCGAAAAACCAGTTATTTTAACTTTATGATGATTTATCGTTCACAATACCCATTACAAAAGGTTTAAATAAAGCATATGTTAAAAACAATGTAAGGTCTTATTTTAACTTGGAATTTTACATCCTATTAGCACAATCTCTTTCCTAGTAAGTCTTCCTAAAGTAGTCACTTGGTATTTTTTAAGCCATCGCTGGTTTAGACAGCTATTGTCAACTCACTCAAATATAAGCGTCCCATTGATTAAAGCCGAAAAATGCAATCGGTTGTCGGTGGTTATTACGTGATGGCCGATATATGAAGAGATCATATCGCATAAGCACAAAGCAAAGGATTTCCAGAGAGTGTAAGTGTGAAGTTTAATCATAATGCTTAGATAAGGTTTTGATTTATTTACTTTAGTTTTTTGATGGCGTTGTTGCTAGTTGGTTGATGTTGGTGATAGTCTGAGTAAGTGGCTAGTGTGATGTTGGTGTGCTGACGCTATATATGTGGTTTAGTTGTTGCAGAAGAGGCTATGCATGTTATGCGGTTGTTGTCTTGGGGATAGTTGGTGATGGTGAAATTCTAGATATTTGTGTGTCATGATTGAATAAGCGGTCTATAATTTTAGTGCATGGGCTGTCTCACTTTTTTTCGGAACTATATACGGTACGAGACTCATTTTTATAAAAGCGAAGACTCCTGCACATAAGGAAGATTTGCTATTTTATCGAAAAGCTTTGTGCTTTTAGAGATTTGATTAGTGATTTATCGGCATTATGTTGTTATTTGAGTCTCTGCATATGAGCAAAGGTTGGTCACCACAGGTTTTTGTGATATAGATATTGTGTTTCTTTTTACGCAGTTGTGTACATGTTTTAAAAGAAGTACGATCCTTGTTTTAGCCATGGGTAATTTATATTGACCTTATGAAGCATTTCAAAATTCAAATTTATCTCAAGTAATATCTGTGAGTTTATGGTATTTGCATGTCTTACTTGCTTTGTAAAATATGGTAATTGTATATAGATGTGTTCTGTTTTGTATAGTTGTATGCTCATTTTATTAATTTTTGAATTTTTTGCGCATCATTTGCTATTTCTTTTCCATTTTAAAGGCAGATTATTGTGAATGCCGCTTTATTCTAGGCTTGATGTCGTCATTTTACAAAATGTTAGATGTTATTGATTTTGTCATGAAAAAATAAATATAATTATAACTTTTAAAATTGTTGTCAGGCAGTATTTCCAAATTGTCAGTGTTCGCAGATATGATGCCATGTAAGTCACTTGATGAGTAAAGGTATAACGGAATGGGTGGCGGCAATAGTTTTCTTAAATTCATATTGGTTGATTGAGTTAAAAGTAGTAGCAATGATGTAGTTTAGTTAATTATTGTTCAATCTCAAGCATAGTAGTTGCAGGGCATTTTTATGGCCATCTCCCTCATTTACTGGGATAACTATTATTTTAGTCAATATTGAGGATTGTACTTTCATTAAAATAAACTATTTGATATATATTGATATATAAAAATTATGAGTATTTGAAAATCCAGGTTTGAATCATTTGTTTTATAGAGATCCGTGTTGTACATACAAGTGATACGGAAGCGTATGAATTAGACATTTTGAATAATGTGCTATATAGGTTTGGTTTGGAATTGTACATACAGGTGTCGGCGGCTAAATTTGGTTTCTTTCTAATAAAATTTCCATTCCGGCGTATATACACTGTGCAAGTAGCGGTCCATTAAAAGCGCCATTTAAATAAATTCAAAAATTTGCCGTGAGAGCATTGGAGGCTTTAATAGCGGAAAATAATATAGCTGCTGTCAAAAGGCCCCTATTAAATAATGGGAAAATTAACAGGTAATTGATCCCACCTTTTGTGGGTTTCCAAAAATAAACCAAGCTTGGATTATCTCAGAATACCATATCAATCGCTTTTATGGCAATTCTTTTTATCAGCCTTCCAAAAACTCGTTCACACTAGTTATACATTACGTGATAACCTTTTTCAATTCTCGGAGATCAATTCATTGGAAATAACGGTTTTTCATAGATCCCACCTGACAAATAACAACAGCCATTTTACCGTCCTAACCTTAGTTGACTCTCCTCAAAAGGATCTCAGACTAATTTTGTAAAAGACCTAAACCCTCGAAGCATTAACGAACCATGTTTTTTTAATTATTACGACAAGTATGATTGAGATACCATATAAGGCTTTGAGATTATAGCTTGATAATTTGGAACTTTGGTGGTGTTCCAAACACTACTACATTCAACATAGTAATCTTACGCACATGATTTGATAAGAGAGTGCTGTCGACTGATGTGGCCAGATCTCTCATGAAGTTAAAACGGATTCACGCTTTTCCTTTCGGCATTTCAGCTGGTTCCATTCTCTGGACTTCAATTGTCTAACATTATAAAATTATTTCGATTTGTCTAGCTCATAACAATCAAAACACAAATTAGAAACTCAAAATATATTGCATAAGCATCGGTACATTTGTACAATTAATTGACTAAGATAATTCATATCACAAACGCATTGATCTTTATTATGATTTAATTTGGTAGAAAAGAGATGAAACAATTCAACATTCTGCCTCGAGTGAGAAGTATAGCAATTGTTTTGAGTTGAAGTTGCAATGATCAATGGGAAAGAGCAGAAGACTTACAATGGGGTTTCGACTAGTGAAGTCTCTGAACAACGAGGGTACGCGAGTTTACACCACCACCTACCATTGATATATTGCCGCGCCTAATTGACAATGTAAGTAGCGATCGTGTGGAACCGTGATTCAATACCTCCGGCACTTCTGTGAAAACCTATCCAAATGGGCGCGGCTCTTGGAGCTCGTTGCTCTCTCGATTGGAGCTGGTTTGGTAAAGAGGGTCTTATCACTCAATTGACTAAATTGAACACAAGCACGGACTACATGAGAAACATTCGAGATTTCTGAATAACACAAATATGACTGCCGGAAATTTACCATTTTAGGACGCCGCACATTAGATTATCGGGCCTCCAGACAGAGAACTAGGTTTTAGTGGTTTATGGGGAGGAAGGCCAGCTGTTAAGAAGATTCTGACACAAACAGAGATGTGGGAGGATGGTGGGTGGTTAAAGAGCGGAGAGAGATAAGAGATCATGGTGGTTTGTTGAAGTGGGATGAAGTATGTTTTGTTTGCGTTGAAAGTTGAATAGGTTTTCTTATTATCAATAGGTGGAATGGAAGGAACGGCAATTTTATGAAGGATAGTTGGGTGCATTGAATTAATGGGTGGTCTCAACGGCCATTTTCCCCGAGGCCTAATTTACAACAAAACACTAGCCGAAATACCGAAAGAGAACACAGGTTAACCTCTTAGCCTACTTCCAGACGCGGTTACAATTGTCTTGGGGTACATTTTTGGAAGATTGGCCATAAAAGGTTGGATTATTCTGAGATAATCAAAGCTTGGTTTTCATTTTTTGGAAGACCACGGAAAAACAAAGGGGGGATATATACCTGTTAATTTTTCCTTAAATATGTTCTTTGGGGCGCAATTTTTTTTAAGTGACTTATATGCGGTTTTTACACTGCTATTAAAAGCACCCTGTTCTTTAACAGGGCGATTAATAGCTGGTCCACCAACGCTATCTAATCATTACACCAAGGTTTAAAGCATAAACATGTCTTAACATAAGTCACTTAAGCTTTCTCATAGAGGACTTTGCTTTAGTGGGTTAGAACACTCAAACACATAGTAGCTTAATTTTCCTAAGGGGCTTTCTACGCTGTTAAAGAGGCGATTTTTGGATCGTAGTGTGCTCTTTATAGCAAGACCACCATTATTTTTTTTTGAAGTTTGTTATGTTTATTGTTGGGATTGTATTTTCTATTCGCGCGACTACAATGCAGTAGAAGAGGAAGAAGTATTCTCCATCTATTTTTTCTCTCTATGGCATAAGACGATTGAGACAAGTTCATGAGTGACAGGCATTCAAATGTCTATGCAGGTTAATTGCACTCATTTCTGTTGATACTACTACTTGGAGACACGTGCAAGACTAACGAATTATCACTTGAACCCAATTGGTGATTCCGATATGTTTTAGCAGCGAAAGAGCAGGTTCAAGCAGGTAAGCATTGTCTTTTTCTAGGCATAGTCTATAAATAGGACTCTGGCAGGCAAGGTAGCACAGGTTAGGAACTATGTTGGGACATGATTGTCTTTAGTGGTCCCTATTAGGGTATATTACTGTCTCTTGGTATAGACAATAGAGTTCCCTAAAATCGCTCATTCAATTTTGATACAGAGTGATTTTAAAAGCATCTAAAACCAATGTTTAAAGAATCGCACATGTGGGGTTTACATGTAGAAGAAATTAGAATGAAAAGATCAAATCAGCGTGTTGGACACATTTGTCAATGAATTTCATAAGCGCTCAGTACCCTTGAGTAGAAGAAGATACTTGTTTTAAAACGGGACATACTCGAAAGGAGGGTTTAGAAAGTGCCTTTGTCTGACATGGTGGTGAGAACACCCTATCTATAGAGTTCAATATAACAGATATTGACCACAGCACATCTTTCGCGAGACATGTCGAAACCAAATGAGAAGTAACAGTTCCGTGCGCACTTCATCTCTTCACGACAGACATAAGGTGTTGAAGAGAGGGATGAACAGAACGCACCATATATTTCGAAAAGGTGAGAACTAGTCTATGTTTGTCAAGGGAAGTAGTATTTCTCGTGTCTAAGTAACTATTTTTGATGGCGCAAGCACACGAGCATAGTTCAACCTTTCCAACTGTAGTCATTCACTAGTATGTGTGCAGTTTTTAAAGTCTGATCATACACACTCAGTCTATTCTTTGGGTCTTGATATTCCCGAGGTAGCATGGAAGGGAAGTGGATGCCACATATTCACGGATCTTAGAGTTCCTTATTGGATACAGACTCAAGGTACAAGATAGTGCGAGTCAAACGGAAGAGCATACTTTAAAGGGTCGAAGCTAGCTTGACTTCTCTAAAAGCAGACTAACTAACCATTGTGTGGTGTTTTTATACTGGTTTAGCGTGATATTGTGTGGGATAGAAGAGCATACTGGTTTCAGGAGTTTATGCATCCAGAAAGAAGAAGTGAATCTTGATAGAGAAGCGAGAGGATGGTGGTAGTTTTTTGAGCACGAGATTGGTGGCACGAGCTTTCTGGGTACTGAGGTATTTCAAAATCTAACGTACTCCACAAAGATGTTTGGTTGTTTGAAACTCAATGATGTTTCTCTTGTTCGCTTTTCTACTTCCTATTGATCGCTAGGTTCCTATAGAGAGACTGTTGAAACCCACTTGATGGTGCTGAGGAGGTACATCAGTGATGATGTGATGGTACACAGTTTGATGATGCTCACCACGCATGAAGAAGAGGTTTTTGAGCAGGGGGACAACCTACCCCACAATGGAAGATGTAACAGGTTCGAAGGTCAACAGAGTCGTAAACCATCTTCAAAATATGCCATGCTCAGAGTCATCCTAGTCACTGATGAGGGGATGCCGAGAGTTTCCAAGAAATGTTGTCTAGTGAAGACAAAAATCTTTGCTCGAGGCCTATGTTCCACA
>SNQN01000403.1:97829-127870 GCA_008642245.1 Bassia scoparia
GACTCCCAACTTTGAAATTGTCAACAGGGGAATAGGTTTGGATATGGAATGGAACCTCATTCCATCTTACGGTGTCAACCATGGAACCTTATTAATGTGGAACAAGAGTAAGGTTACGGCTGAACTAGTTCAAGGTGGTGAATCAATTTCAGCTGTGGCCCAAGGAAATATCAAGGTTAGTGTTTAGTTAAATTTTTTGCAAGTTTCAATATCATTCCCTACTGGAAAATTCATTAACTTAAAATGCTGAGAGCTTTTTATTTTGTTGTTTCCATTCTGCTGTCTAATTGGTTTTTTTTTTTTGGATAATGTTATGCAGGTTAACTCAAATGAGGATGACTAAATTGCAAGTCCTACTAGTTGGTTATTGTTGGTGGTGTAGATGTTTGTTTAAACCAGTAATTGCTATGTCCATTAATTACAGTTAGTTAAAGAAACTGTTTTAGGGACATATTTAGTGTACTAATAGTACACAGACATTTTAAAGTGCTACATGATGTATGTTAATTATAAGTGGGGAACTGTGTTTTGCTTTTTATTAGGGGAAARTTAGTTGTGCTATGCTTTATGATTGAATGTGTGTACTTGTGATGCAAATTTAGTTGCTGACATTGATTAAATGTTTGACCACCTATTCAGTTGGTAGTTGGTTTACATTGTTTGTTGGCAGTGGGAGTAGTTATAGTCATGAATGCAATTATTGTTGCTAATATATAAAACACAACCGAATCACAGAATACTTTACAAAACATCAATTTCAACAGAGTTAAACAAAAAAGTATATCAAAAAGAAAAACTCCATAAACACATACTYAAAAAGCACAAAGTTAGAAATGATTACAAATAGTTTCAACACATGGTGTACTCCATTAGACCAATYGTTAGATTGGGGCTTTGAAACGGGCAACGTGTACGAGCTAGCTGGTGAGAGCGGGGYAGGAAAGACGCAATTATGTTTACAAGCCATGCTAATAGTGTAGCTTCCRATGGAAGTGGGTGGACTTGAAGGTTCTTCGATGTATATCCACACTAATGGTAATTTTYCTATTAGCCGTTTAAGTAAGATGTCAAATTRCATTTCAAACATGTTTGGTGGGATCCAAAATCCCATGGATTATATTAGTGTTAAGAAAGTCCTAGACGTAGATGATATTCGACGCACACKAAGTCAAGTTGAAATGTTGCTGGAGAATAATCAGGYAACGAGCACGCCAATTCGAGTAATTATTTTTKATGCTATTGCTTCAGTTTGCCGAGGAGAATATGGTAATAATGCAGTCGATTTGTCCGCGAGGAGCAATTTCCTTGGTTACTTTGGAACAAAGGTTAGATTTTGGGCTACAAACTATAACGTAGTTGTTCTCCTAGTAAATGAGGTTTCCAATGTAGTTCAATCCCTTGGAACTGCAAATGTTTCATTCTTGACTTCTGGCCGCCAAGTAACACCTTCACTGGGGCCGCGTTGGTCACAATACTTGTTCAGCTCGAATATTCTTATGCCTGAGTACGACGACCAAAGGAACATTGAGAAGATTTGCTACATTGCACAACGCCAAACCCGAAGAAAAAGAAAGATACTTCAAAATAGACCGGGAGATGTGTCTACTATTATGGATAATTCGAATTAGGTCCGTTGACATTCAGGGGTCATTCTGGTCCTATGAGTTGACAACTTTCTAGTTTGTGTAAAAGTTAACTTTGTTATTGGTTAGATGTTTTCTTTATAATGTGACCTATTTATCAATATTAATAAACATTGTGTTTTTGCTAAAGAAATGGCCCAATTTTACACATAAATAGAGGTCAGTACCGTTATTATTGGAGCCATCGTATTTAAAATATAGATAGGTCCAATGGCCTTGGCAGCTGTTTAAGCCCATATCTGGAGGAATGACAACACAACCACATGAAAACTAATAACAATTCATTGTTTTAAATACCACCCAAATATATTAAATTTTAAGAATTAAACTGCTAGGGTCAAAAGCCCAAATAGTGCCTAACCAAAACCTGGCCCAAGGAATTTAAACATATTAAAAATCTATGGCCCGAAAGGCCAACAGCTAGCTACCCAAAACATTTACATGCTTACCAACGTGAAGATGCTGTGACAAATTGAAACATATGTGCATTAAGCAAATACAATGTTAAACAACAGAAGACGGATAAGTAAGGCCACAAATCTAAGCACATCTTGTTTTAACATATAGTACAATTAAGATGACATCTTTACACAAGAAATGAAATTATCACCACAATGTGTGTGTTCAAAACGAGAGGACCAAAGATTGAAGTACGACGTTGATAAGGGAACGATTATAAATGATAGCCTTGAAGTCCAACCCAATTCCAAAACCATGACTTGATCGCAAATGCAAATTGCAGCACCTGTATAATACATTATTGATTATACTGATAGTTAATAATGACTGATTATATGCTTACTGAAACTTAGGAAAAAACGAACGCCAACTGTAGTGCATTATACCAGAAAGCATTCATCATATTCGTCAACCAATTGAAGTTGGAAACCAAAAAATAATTCACAATCCATTTGAATTCACCAACCATGTATGTACTTGTTTCATAAACACACAAAAATTGCCCAAGTTATTAAAATCAAATTTTACCAACCACTGCAACATGCATATCATCAAATTCATCAACCCAACGGCAGTGGTATGTTCAGAGGACTAGGGAAATCAGTAAAGGTAACAAAAGAATACCTCATATAGCAGACTGTGTTTAAAATAACAACAAGTAGTTCTGTTTCAACAACTACTATACAAGTCATTACACGTCTTCTGCAAGGCAACGCCATTCCTCGACACGAAGTCAATCTTGCATGTGCAAGTGCCAGGTTCCTGTTTCAGGTTCGTCTAAACACGATTCTTGAAAAAACTAACGAGTCTTCCGTCTTTTAAGCCTAAACCAATAATAATAATAAAATAAAAACAACAGTGCCTTAAGCAAAGCCAAAACTAATGTCATAATTTTAGTGTCAGTTTTAAATGAAATAACTTAATTTAATTCAACACCCACATTTATTTTTGCGGGGACCGGAAGGTGGCTATGCTGTTCTTGTTTGAACACCCTACACAAGTTAAACTGTATAATAATGTGATATTGATTACACTACGTTGTACCAAGTCATAAGTTTCAAACAAATTAATAAAAATAAAAACAAATGTATTCAGTGTCACTCTGTGCACACGGAGTTCTTCTTCGTGGTCTCCCCTTTTTCTTCACGCCCTTGGTTGGCATTCGACGATCACCACTTCCCTGACCGTAACTGACCCTTCTGGAGACGCGCCCATCCAGTTTCAGAAATGTTTTAAAGACCTACTCACCCTATGCCTTCCTCTTTTTTTGGGAAGCGATGTCGATTATGTCAACAATCATCATTACGAGCACTAGTAGAGTCTCTCAGCGCATATTTGACTACAATTGAGATAGTGGCCTGGGAAGCTGTATCAGTCAAATGGTAGTACCTATAGCATTTGTAAAATATTTGAGGTGTGATCCACACGTTGATGAGCCAAAAGATCTTGCATGAGTTTCTTGTAACTCGGGTTTGTCTGTTGTTTTTTCTCTCTCCCTTCAAAGCAAGAAACCGTCCTCAAGGCTTTTTCTCAAATACTCTTAAGACTAATTTTGTACACCTTTCAGACTTGCGCGGCTGCATCAGACAACTCATCAAACGGAATACCATTCTGTCAACTCTTTTTACTCATCTGTCGTGAGTCAGATCAGTGAAAGCCACCCGAATTAGATGTATGCCTTCCTAAAACATCTTTATGCATCTCCGCTAAGAATAAAACAATTCGAGGATGTTCTTTGATGTGGAGCTTATATACAAAACGAATTAAATGGGGGACAGGCACATTATTTGCCATCCGTCTCAAACTTCTTACAAGAGCAAGTCCCATATTGATTCTTGTGTGTTAAACTTCAAAACATAATAGTATGATCATCAAGGAGCACTTACAAAGTTGTCTATTTTGTTGTTTTCTTCATTCTCTGGATCACCAGTTTGTCTTCTTTTAGGCTTCACCCATACCGATCCTCGACCCATGAACTCATTTTTGTCATCTAACTGCTCCCTCAATAAACACTAGACATACGTGACCGCTCCCTGTGAACTTGCAATGCCCTAAATTTACTTGCATATTATATTTGACAATTCATATCATCTTGCAAACTTCTCCTCCTTAATACGAGTCTTCACAGCCAGCTATGTACTTCTCACCAAAGTCACAGAACATTGTGTTCGGACCCACAAACTTGTCAAAAAAATTATGAATGCTCTCAACTCTCTGAGTTGATCGCATCCCAGCCCAAAAATAATCACTCATAAAACTAGCACCCACATTGTACGCTCCTCGAACAAATTTTTCAACCACTCATTTGATTGAAGCTCGTACTCCTCTACGACTCCCCCCCCCCCACCGCCGATCGAAGTCTGTTTCATTTATACTATTGTACACAATGTCCAAAAGGACATCCCTAATATCTTCATACCTACCTCACACGAAGAATTCAAATACTTGTCAAATAGTTGCACGCGTACGTAATGTTTACCAAAACACATACATCAAACAGCAATTACAGCAATGGATAACATAAAAAAAATTTCCCCCACAGATTTATTAATTTCATTATGTTCTAAATTATGACTTTACAAACATAGCCATCAAATATTAACAACAACAAAACAATCATATACAACAACCAATAACCTTACTTCAAAAAAAAAAATGAAACAACCACTTTCAAACATTATACTAAACTTTATTGGGCAACAATATTATTTACAACAGCAAATACACTGTCACTCAGTCCAACAAATAACTATCAAAAATAATAAATTCTTACCTAGAATACCCCCGCTACTTGTAAGGGAACTTTTGCGTGATGTGCCATATACACCATCGGTGCCGTGTGTCCGACATCACCACTTCTAGGGCCTTCCTCATTGCTGCACTCTGATCAGTCAATATGCCCTTAGGAGCAACTCCATCCATTGCAATCAACCATTTCTCWAAAATCCATTCAAATGTCTCCGCATCCTCGTGAGTGATCAAGGCACACCCGAACAATATCAATTACCCGTGATGATTAACACCCACAAAATTGGCAAAAGGAAGCTTGTAAGCGTTTGTCAAACATGTTGTGTCAAAACAAACCACATCACTAAACTCCTTATACACCTCTCGACTACGAGCATCAACCCACATGATATCTTGCATCATACCCTTGGAATCCAAGCGATGGGAATAAAAAAAATCACGATTATCCTTGCACATTCTTATCTAAAGTAAGCAGATCATTGCATTACAATTCCACCCTCTCACCTCTTTTCGTTTCCATTCACTATGTGACGCAAATCAACTCATCTCAAGAAGGAGTTCTCGGGACCACACCCTCTCGTTTTGCATACAATTATATATTTTCTGATACGTCGATCCACTTTTGAAATCATTCTCGAACCTCTGAGCCGTTGTTTTGCTAAAAGACTCCCATACGGTACTACTTAACAAGATTAACTTTACCTAGGACTAGGTTTATGATTTTATGTTCCAAGACAACGGTCCTAACAACCCATTCCTTCACTATTGTTATTGACGCATGATCACTGCTCCACAAAACTTTCTAGACATCCTTTCTTTGGATTTACAACTCTCTTCTACACTCGTCCACCATGTTCGGTATTCTTTGCCAACTTATTGCCTTTCGAATAGACTTCATTCTAGAGAGGCGAACACTCACAACGCCACCTTAGTAGGCAATGCCTTTCTTTATGACAATTATAGAACTTGCCACCCGATATCAGGGAACCTTGAGAACTTTCGCATACCTCTACATAGTACATGTCTCCACTTCCTTCATTGTAGGCTAACACCATGCCAACCTCGGGAGTGTACCACATGAAATTGTTTCATCTACATCATCCTCTTCATTTAAAGTGTCCTCCACAAAGCATTACGTGGCACACAACCTCAGGACTCCTCCGAGGTAGACATTATTGCAACTTCCTTCCCCCCATCGCGTAACCGACCAATTTATTGGGGGGCTCCTAACATCCCCCATCCCACCTATCGTAGAACAACTAAAACGTCTTCAACTACAGCTTTCTAATTATTCGACAGTACTAATTGCAAACAAGAACGTTCCAATAACAACTAATCATCCACAAAGATACGATCATTCTTACACCAAATCAGCACACACATCACAACTCAACTAACAAGAGAACCCACATTAACCACAACAGTTGAGTAAAAAAACATCTTCTGTCTAACATCGGTTTATTACAATATAGGACTATTCAACAATTGGGAGTTCAATAACAGTAAAACAATAAAACATAAAAATCGACAAGACAACCAATTCGTCCATCTAAACATAAAACACTACAGGAACGAACGAACTAGAATTTTAAAATACAGATCTACTAACAACTTAAGAAGTCACAGTGGTTCAACTCATCTCAAAACAGCAACAACCAACGAATTAATAATGTACTGATTTCAACTACAATTACATGTATAAAATCGAAATACAACAATTACAGGGAATTCAAAGCATGTTATTTTTTCGATCAATTTTTTCGATTTACCTAAAATCACTAAAGAAACGACATTGTAGCAAATGGCCAATTAATATCACCAATCAACATAACAAGCAGAATATTAACTTACCTGTATCAAATGCGGAAACCTGAACGACTATCCGCATCCTCCATGATATAACGGTACTCTTCGCTTCGCTGGAGTGCAGGCGAGTAAAAAACCAGACAAGAGCAGTGAACGTTGCTGCTAAATAGAATTAAATTGAAGAGAAGAAAAATTTGAGTTGGAATTGGAAACCATGGTTAATGTGGGACTACCACCATATTACACCGTTTAACATTTCCATCCCACCTGTCACGTGTATCTTTATCCCCAATATTACTTAGTTTGCCACGATATGAATGATTTGCGGTTATCTCGGTGATGAACTAGATACGGCTCACGTTAATCGGTCTAATTGCAAGTGATATTGGTTTTTAAATAGGAAAATAGAAATTACTAATCTTTATATCCACCTTTTGGTGGTCTTCTCTGAATAATCCGATCCTCAAAGTAATTACAGAATAATCCAACTAAAAATAATCTGAACTCTCATTTTCTTAAATATAACAAACTAAAAATGGATCAACAAAAGTAGCAAAATGAGAGTTCAGATTATTTTGGGAAGACCACACTTAAAGTTGAGATTATTCTTCCATTTTTCCTTTTAAATAAAAGAAAAAATTGTCAACGAACTACCTTATAAGTTTAGATTTTTGCAAACAACTGTATTTTATGTTTTTTTAAAACAACCACCTTATATGTTTGAATTTTGCAAACCATTGTCAAATGACGGAAATGAGCTAACTTCATTTTCACCGTGGGTCCCACGGTCATGTTTTTCCCCATTTACTCACGTACTGTCACGTGATTCCATACCCCCTCTTCTTTCTTCTTTGTTTCACTTCATTCTCTCTCACTTTCTCCTCTTTTCATCTCTCTCACTTAGAGTTGGCATCATTGAATCCTGGACCCGCCCGCGATCCACGATTACGTATCTGTTTTACCGATATGGTATCTAAAATTTTTGGATTCCCCCCTCGTGTGTTTTCCCTCCTTCTCTCCCTTTTCCATTCGTTGCAGGCATCTTTCCCCTCTCTCTTCAAGCCCTTTTTTTATATGTCCTTTTTTTCCTCCTCCCCTCCTTCACGCTTCTCGCTTGTTTTTCGTTCCCTTCCGTTCCCGTTCATTTCTTTTTCGTCCCCGCCCCTTTCTCGCCCTCTTTTCTCCTTTTTCCTTTCCTTATTTCCTTTTTCCTTCCCATACGAAATCCGCTGTCGAATACGGATCCTGTCTAAAAAGCAGATACGGATCCGCCGTATTAATAATTCAGTATGTATCCGATCCGTTTATCCGTTTGTCTTAATAATACATTTTGTTTTCCTTTTTGGACTATGTATGTGTAGTTTGTTATATTTTACTTGTAATTGTTGACTTTGATTTTATTGTGACTTTGTGCTTTTCTAAGTGTTTGGATCCCAAAACAATATATGAAAGGCTTGAATTCATTAAATATTTGTTTTGACAAACTTCAAATAGGCCAAATTTTTGCAATATTCATTAGGATCCGTAATTTAGAATCCGTATCCGAAGAGTCCGTCGAATATGATATGGATCCTAAGAAAAAATCGACGAATAGGATCGATCTGATCTTCCAGATCCGATCCGTTGTCACACTACTCTCAATCGCTCTCTCTCTCTCTGCTCCTCTCTCTCCTCTTTCATTCTCTCGCTCACTCTCTCTCATTCCTTCTCTCTCTATTTCTATCCTCTTTCTCTTTCATATTTCCTGTTGCTTTGTACCACCGTTGTTGTAGGTTGAGGAAGCTCATTGGAGTGGTTGGAGAAGTTTTGTTCCCTCATTTCCTGTTCATGGAGCTACAATAGAGGTTGGGCAAGTGGGGGGCTACTATAGGTCGTACAACAGGTGAACACATGACGGAGGTGCGGCGGTGGCTGACCAGCTGAAAGACGACTCGCGGCTGCAAAAAATTGAACCCAAATTCTCATATTTGGTTCAAAACAAAGAATTATGGTTTATTTCCCCAATTGTGATAAATGAAATTGATTTTGTTCAATTTTAAGCTATTGTTTTTTTATTTTTTTTATTTCAATTTTGTTCAATYTRATTTTGGGTTTTACTCTTGTTCATGGCTTTAACTCTTATTCGTGTATTGTATTAATGGTGTTCAATTGTTCATTCCTTTCTACAAAGTTTGACCTTTCACCCTTTTCAAGCTTTCATTTTGCTTAATTTTAATCTGGGTGTTTTCAATTTTTGATTTTTTTTTATTTGGGATTTCTGCAATTTTAATTTTATTGTTGTGTTTGATAATTAATTTGAAGGTTTTGTGTTTGTGAATATATGATGTTGCTTACGATTTATTTTGCTGCTATATATCGATTTTATAGCATTCCCTAATCGATTTTATTGCTGCTAATATGTTCGACCATGGAGGAAACTTCTGCTAATATGTTCTGAAGGAGAATTCTGCTAACAAATGGGACCCACGACAAACAAATGAACCCACAAACACATGCTAATATGTTCGAACATGCCAGTATACACATCAACATATTAGCAAAAGTTTCCTTTGGAACATATTAACGGAGCCAAATGACAGAGTAACAGCAGCAAGAAGAAAGCAAGAGAGTAAATTGAGCATTGAGCATTGAGAATTGAGGCGATGGTGATGGAGGATGGCGGTGATTTCGACCATGGAGGAGGGAGAGATGACGAGTGAGATGGGGTGGCTATGGTAAGGGAGAGGGGCAGCAAAATGGAGGAGAAGGCCTAGGTTGGGTATGTCGAGCAAGAGGAGAGAGATGCAAACMACCATCCCCGTTGGGGCGAGGATGGGTATCGATTTCGTGGGTGGTGGGGCGGGGTTGGGGAAAATTTTTGTACCCGCCATGGGTGATGGGGCGGGAGTAGATATTAGTGTATCACCGCCCCGCCCCGTACCCACAAATTCCCCATTTCACACCCTATATATAAAATTATATACATATCACTCATATTAAATTAAATAATATACAAGTTAGCGTTAATAGATAGTGTAATAGTGTGTTCTAACTTACTAACATACAGTAGTAATATACTAATACTACATACATTACTAACATAGTACCCATATATAATAATGGGCCTTAATGAGATACAATTGTTTCAATAATTCGTAGTTGGCACTTGGCTGTATTACCCTAATAGAATYATTTATTTTTTAGGTGGGTCTAAAGTGGGGATGGGGTGGGGCTAGGAGATGGACCAATGGGTGTGGGGCGGGATTGGGGGATGTAGACCCGCGCGACGGGATGGGGATGGGCATGGGGATGGGGATAGGAAAGTCAATCCTGCCCGCTCCGTCCCATTGACAAGGCTACCCACAAATAAACGAAACAAACGGAGTTAGCTCATTTTCGTCATTTGGCAATGTTTTGCAAAGATTCGTAACATATAAGGTTGTTGTTTTTAAAATAAAAATTTAAAAGGCAATTGTTTTGCAAAAACGTAAACTTCTAAGGTAGTTGTTGGCAATTTTTCCTAAATAAAAAAATATTTTATTTTTATTGTATCATTAGATTAGTTCTTGTGCGATGCACGGTTTTACGTGATATTGACATATTATACTGTATCTCTTTGTTTTTTTTAGGAAAATTTGTCAACAACTACCCACTTTTTTTCAAACTTTTGAAAACAACTACCCACTTTTTTTTTTTAAAACAACTCCACTTTTTATGTTACGTTGTGAACCACGACCCTACTGATTTCAGGTTAAACCACCCAACACGACGTGGTCCCACTCCTTGTTTATTTTCCGGCAAAACCCCTCCTGAGAATTTGAAATGACCATATACCCTCATTTTATTTTCTTTTTTCTTTTTTTTTTTTCTTTCTTCTTTTCTTCTTTTCTCTTTCTTTGTTCTACAATCTGATTCAAAAAACATTTTCGCGGCATTGACATGAACTTCCACAAAATGCGACGCCATTATTCCCTCGACGCTCTCTTCCATCCTCATTACCATCCTTCACTCTTCACAGTCCAATGCCACTCCTAACGTTTCGCCTCATCACTTCACCTTTTCGACGCTTCACAAGCTCATTCTCTAATAAATTTGTTCTTATACATCTTTTTTTCAGAACTATCAGCTCTAAACCCTACAAATTTGACCCTTCCCCTTATAGCAGAGGGTGGTTGATGGGTTGGTTTCGATTTTCACAACCGAAAGCCTTGAGCCCAAGAACCAAGAGCAGCTGAGTCAACTCGGTTCTAGACTCAGCCTGAAATTGTTGAGACCGTGTTGAAATGCATTAGAAATTGGAGGGTTGCGTATGATTTCTTCAAATGGGCGAAACACAAAAGGGGTATTTTCACAACTGTTATACTTATATGCTATGGCTTCAATCCTATCAGGTGTTCGACGAAATGCCGAAATGAAAGATTTGGCTTTGAGCTGATTGATTCTCGTTGCTTTATGTCTGCTGGGGCGTTTCTGGGACATTTTGGGGGATTTTGGCTCGAAATTTGCACGAAACGTGTGAATTTTTGGTTGATTCTGCTTGTTTCTGCTTGTGCGTGTTGCTGCTGTTGTTAGAGGGCTGTTGCTTGCGTATTGCTTGAGTTGAGGTGCGTCTGCATGTTGCTTCTGCTTGAGTTGAGATGGGTCTTGGCGTATCCTTCAGTAATGGAGAAAGATGGATAATGGATCGAAGCAAGGAACAGAAATTAAAATGGAAGAGAAGGAAAGACAGAGAGGAGAACGAGGACGAAGAAGAAGGAAAAGAAAGAAAAGAAAAAATAGAAAAAAGAGTAAAGTGAGGGCATTTAGGTAATTTCATATCTAAGGGGAGGAATTAGACCAAAAACAGCTAACATGTGGGGCCCACACGGAGTTTGGTGGTTTTTTTGCCGGAAATCTACTTGGGGTCGTGGTTCAAAACAAGTTATAAAAAAGTGGGTAGTTGTTTTTTAAAAAAAAGTGGGTAGTTGTTGACAAAGTTGGACAAAAAGTGGGTAGTTGTTGACAAATTTTCCATTTTTTTACGAGACATATGTATCATTAAAGTGGTTATAAGATATGATTATTCATGTTATATAATCTTATAAATTTAAGGATTGTTTGCCAATAATTACTCATATTTGGGACTTTTTTAGAAAAATTACCCCATTTCATTTTATTAAAAAAACTACCCACTTCTTGCAAACCCATTAGAATTACCTACTTGGTACCCACTTTGGTTTTCCGACATTTTCCAGCCAAAAAGGGAGGAGAACGACTGTGGGACCCATTTTTCACTCTTTAGTTTCCCTTATCCTATAAAATTACGAATCTACCCCATTACCCCCACCTCCATTACCCTCTAATTCATTTCTCCTTTCCTTCATTTCGTATCTTTGCTTACTCTCTCTCTCCAATTTGCCATGAAACTTGGATTCCTCCATTTTTTCTTCCTCTCCTACTCAAATCTACTCCACCCATTTAATCAGTACCAATTCAGGAAAATGTCAATTCCTTCCTTTCTCCTCTCTCCTCCATTACCGCACCTTCAATCTCAATTCTTCCTTTCTCTCTCTTCTTCATTACCACCCATCCAATTTCAACTTCTTCCTTCAAGATCTCACCTTTACTCATTTTCCATCTTCAATTTCTTCAAAACTAATCAATTGAACTTAAAGGAAAAAACTCTTTTCAATTTTGTTCCAATTTTGATATTTTGGGTGTTTGATTTTCTATTTTGGCGCCAGAGTAGTCCACGGCGAGTAGCAAAGTAAACGACAGCAGCATCGCAGAGCGACGTACAAGCGGTGGTAGCGGCACGTCTTCGCGTAAAATCCGACAACAATTCACGACGGCAACAAGGGGGTGTTTTTGGTGAACTTACGGAAYAGAAAAGTCTGGACTTTGAGAACATGATTCAAAGATATGATAGCAAAGATGATGATAATAAGAAGGAAGAAATGAGAAAGAGTGATTATTAAAAACGATGATTTAATAATAAGTTGGAAGGATTTCCCCCGAAAAAAGTGCGAATTGGGTGTGCGGACAAAGTGGGTATGGAAGATGTATCATTCAGAATCCACATGGTATTTATCTTTGCAATTGCAAGTGATTTTTTTTTGGATTTTTGCACGACTTTGGGCCAAAAAATCGAGTATCGAATCGGTTGTCGAGTGGAGTAACCTTCAATTCACATAATTTCTCTCTTCAGAATTGTTAGTCTACCGTAATTGATTTTCCAAATTTATGATTTTAATTGATTTTCCAATTTTTTTGGGGTTTTTATTGTTTGATATTTTTTTAATGTTTTCTTGATTTTCCAATTTATTTTTCCAGATTTACAATTGTTGTTGTTAGTTTATTTTTCCAAATTTACAATTTCAATTTTTTAGGTGTTACCTTTGTTGGTGTTTGTTGTTGATTTCGGTTGGTTTTCAATGGTTAAATAGAGGAGATGAGTGAGCAGAGAAGAGACAGGAGAGAGACATGAATTGATGAGTGAGCAGAGAAGAGAGTGAGAGGGAGTGAGATGAAGAGAGTGATTAGAGGCGGGTTTGACTAGTAAAAGGGTAGTTTAAATGGGTTGATTAGGGGTATAAAAGTAATTTCACATAATAGGGGAGTTTTGGACGGAAAGGCTGGGACCCACACGCCTGAAGTGGTTTTTCATTACGGAAAACCAAAGTGGGTAGGTAATTCTAATGGTTTTGCAAAAAGTTGGTAGTTTTTTTTAATAAAATGAAATGTGGGTAGTTTTTTCTAAATAAGTTTCAAATGTGGGTAGTTCTTGGCAAAAAATCCTAAATTTAACTTGAAAAATGATATAAGAGACTTCAAATGGAAATAATTTTTTTAATCAAACATTTGTTACATTGATACTTGTGTTATTTTGTCTTGTTTTCACAAATTATTTTTCACAAATTATTTTCATTTATAGTGTTGTATAGTGTTGTACTTTATTCTTATATGATTGTCCATATAACTTTTATTATATAGGTTATTGATTGATTAATAGTAAATAGCGGTATAGTTGTTGGTTTTTCAAATACGGTGAGATAAGAAAAATATTGGATAATATATTTAAAAATTTTAAAGATAATTTTTTTGAAAAGGTAAAGACCTGTATAATTTCATAGGAGTTAGTTCTAGTTTTTTAAACATAGATTTCAATAATGGATATATATTGTATTTAGATTGATTATTTTAAAATAAATTTAATATGCATAAGACTTTTTTTCTTTAGATGGGATATAGGTTTTTTTTTCTTTTACACGAGTATATAGTTTTATAGAATATAATAGTGTTTTTTTAGAAATGATATACTCCCTCCGTTCCTTGAAAAACCTACCATACACTATTTGGGTCTAAAATATGAAAACTAATAAATATGAGAAGTGAGGTTAAGAAGTAGATTTAGATTGGAGATAGAAACGAATAAAATTGTATAGTTTAATGCACATGAGTGTATTGCAAGTGGTATGATGGTTACACATGGTGGACCACCACAATTAAAAAAAGGGAAATTCTCATTGGTATACTCGAAAATTAATCAAATCCCACTGGTATACCTGTGAAATTAAAATTCCACATATATAGTCGAATTATTATCAAGCTCCCAATTGTGACATATACAAGGTATATTCTATCAGTTAAGGAATATTCCATCAAATTTGTAAATAATAATTTTAAAAAATAGCCAAAAAAACTAACCACACTATTGTGCATCACCTTGCCAACCAGCCAAGCACCACCCTCCAACCTGATCCACCAACCTTTAAACCAACCATCAGTCCAAACACCCATCACCCACCAGACACCAACCATCCGCCACCACCGCACTTGAACCCTTACCATTGAACCACCAAATCCAAACTCTTAACCACCGAAACACAACATGAACCACCAACCCACAACTAGAAAATTAGAATCCTCACCTTCGAACCCACGGCCTGAACGACCAAACCACCATCATAAAAACCAAAACCCAACGTCGAATCCACAAACAATCCCCACAAGGCAGCACAATCATGTAGTTGGCGTGGTGTGTGCGGCGTCGCGTTTGGCGAATTAGGTTGGGATGGTGTCATGGATTGGTGAGTTGCGGTGATAGGTGGTGGTTGCCTAATTGTCTGCCATGGTTGGTGGCTTCCTTCATTTTTCATTTTCCCCTTTATTTTTTTGGCTTTTTTTAAAGAAAAAATAATGTATTCCTTCACTAACTGAATATACCCCTATATATGTACAATTGGAGCTTGATATAAATTTGAGTATATATGTGGAAATTTTAAATTCAGTGGATATACCAGCGGGATTTGATAAATTCGAAGGTTACCAGTGGGAATTTCCTTAAAAAATAATATAGGATTCATTAGAACGTCCATGTGAGGGAAGTCGTAGGAACTTTCATAGAACGTCTATATGAGGGAAGTGGTAGGAACTTCGTGGAATGAAGGGAGCAGCTGTTTTAAATAGTTGTTGTTATCTAGATTTGATTTAAAATAAAGTGAGATGGAATATAATGGTTTTTTAAATATAGTTTTTTAATTTGAATTTAATTTGTTTTTCTAAATTTAATTTAAGATAGAGTGAGTTTACATATAGTTGTTTTTTTTTAAAATAAATATGATGTCATCAATGCTTTTGGCGGGAAAATCTTTAATGAACGTTGTCACGTAAATAAGCTTTTGGCGGGAAAATCTTTAATGAGATACTGTCACGTAAAATTGATGACCATCAGCCGTGTTTTGCATTATTAGTATTTACATTAGATTTAATTAAGGACTTTATTTTTTTTCTCATATGCCAATTACAGGTAGTATTGTGTATTAGCTTAAATACTCAAACTTCTGAAAATGTCATATACCCCGAATTTTGATATTTTTGCGAGTGATACTGCTCATTAGGAGAGTTATTTAGAAAATCATCAATTTTCAATGCAGTACAAACGTTGATGTTCTAAAGCTAGTAATGGTTCTTCAGCATGTGGCTCATCATTAGGATAGCAAAGGCTATCTTGTCATGGTTGCTGGGCTACGCACCTTCCTAGCAAATTCTCCATTCTTCAATCGGAAGCAATGGGTCTTCGAAAGGAGTTAAAAAGTGAGTAGATTATCTGGGATAAAAAAATCTTTCTGTTGAGGAGGACAACCTATCAATAATGAATTCAAATAAAAGGATATGACATATTCCCTGGGAAATTAACAATTTTATTTGTGAAGCAGGTTTGGATACTGATGCTATGAATTCGTGCTAATCAATAATTGCTTTTAGAAAGCCAACAAAGCAGTAATTTCTTACGAATTTGGGTCATGTTCACTAAAATATATGTCCACTGATTCACTTCTTCCTTCGGGTCTTCCACTTATCATCCGCAAGGATGAGTTAGGTTTTCCCTACAAGGATAATCAAGATTCCTTTCCTCTTCCAAAAAAAAGATGTTAATTGTTAAGGTCGTCTTTACAACTTCTAACCTTGATGTTTAATGACTAATAGTTATAGTTATATTTATCTCCTGCACAAATAGGTTGAGTGGGATATAATATGGATTGAACCAGGGCGTGGTGAAAACTATAAATGCGATAACTTAGGCAGATTATCCCAACACTCAAGATTTTCCTTCAAACTGTGCCACGTTACCTTTTCACTAACTTTTACTTTCCAGACTCACATCAAAACTCTCTATATTTTTCACCTTTATCCAAGATTCCATCTAGACTTTTTTTATTCTTGTAAAAAAAAATTGAAAAAAAAAAAGTAAGACTCATACAAACAATTTGGACGAGTGTCTAACATGAGTCTTAAGTTGAGTCTTTGATTTTAAAGACTCTACTCAAGACTCTAGTGGGTCTTAAGAGACATTATCCCTTGATACTTGGGAGAGTCTCATATCAAGACTATCCCTACCCAATTACCAGGCGCCACGTGGCATCTGGTAGGTCTCACCTAATCATTATAAGTGTGTGGCCCCATATACCACGTGATAAGGGCACCCCCAGTAGGGTAGGCGCTGGCAGTGTCAGATCACTCAGATGTGAAATATGACGTATGCGGTCCTTTTGTCCCACATTGATTAAAAGTGTACTTTATGTTTCCCACATAAAGGAAGAGCCAAAAGCCTCCTCACCTAACCCTATAAAAGGGACTTGGTGAGCCCATTCCAGGTATCTAATTCTGAACCCACCAAGTACAGTCTAGTACCTATATCTAGCTTGCTCGACCTTCAGTTTAGGTCTTCTTACTGACTTAAGTATCGGAGGGCTTTTCCGGAAATCCCCGGGTTAGTCCCTTTGCTTGTTTGCAGGTTAGCCGAAGGAGACTAGTGTCCATTCTCAGGACGTTGACAGAGGACACATACGTGCCAGCTGTCATCCCCAGTCATTATCTCACCCTAATACTCTATTGTTTCTCTTTGTAAGTTCCTCGAATAGGAACAAAGACTCATCTCAAAACTCCAATAATCTTGCCCTTAGAACCAATGACACCCATATTACAAATTCATAATCAAGTAATTAATATATACAAAGTACTAAACTATGTCGTTGACGTTAAAGGTCGCTTAAGGCTTTTTCTTTATGGTGCAATTATCGGGGGATTCACTTGGATTAATGAACTTGAGTTATTTGGGGGAGGAGTAGGGTGACCCTAAGGGTTGGCAACCCTCCAAATGTTGATTTTCATTGGTCAAGAAATCATTAAAACTTTATTTTATAAATCATCTTATCTCTTATTAATGCACATTATAATAATATTATTCTCTTATGTCTTAGAGGGTTGTAATGTGGGCTTCGCCCCCCTTAGGGGGGCGTGACTCAGCTTCAGTGTCATGGAGTTGAGCCATGGAATCCGCAGTGAATGCGTTGGTGTGTCATCGAATTGAGGGGGATCGCCCCGTGCCTATATAGGTTATTCACGGACGCCCGAAACATTGGTGCCAAATTAATGGCCCACGTCCAATCAGTAACCAGTTCGTGGTCGGGACATGGTACGAATCAGATCTGTAACCCATTCGCCCGCATGTAGCGGCCTCTACTCGGTCGCATTGTAGTTCCATTAATCATAACAATTGAATTCAAAAGAGCCTATCGATTTGACTTGAAAACACACTAATTACTAGGTGAGTTGCTATTATGTACGAGCAATGACTTCTTATAATGGACAAAGCGATCACTTGATTGTTAGTCAATGTTATAAGGTGCTTAGAAAACCGGTCGTCCATGATTATCTGACTTTAATGTGACAAGCGATTAAATTCCGTCTTGTTTAAGCAATATAACAAGTGTGATTGAATATATATATACAAACGAGACATGAAAAACAAAGGTTAGTAAGCATAATAATTGTATGTGTATCCTCCTCACCTTGTCACTGCAAACAATCAAATTGTTAGAATAAAAAAACTCAAAGGATCGCCTTTCGATTGAATTGCTAGTTGAGACAAACAAACGCTTAGTATTGACAATAACAATATGTATAATAATGAAAGCCAAAAACCATGGAACAATGAAAATATGAATAAAATCCTACATATTTACATGAAACGATTAACAAATGAGTTTCTACATTGCTTTAATTGAATTAAAACTCAAAATAATGGTTAATCAAATTAAAAGAGACAAAAGGAATTGAAAAAGAGTGAAAGAAGTTTTGGTGAGTAATCTCAGATTTATACCCTTTATTTCGCTTGTTGATCGAATAGAATCGATGCTTTGAATTGAAAACGAATGTGTTTGAGTGTTTTGAGAGTGTATATATGTGTCTCGTGACTTGTGTCTGTGTGAAGTGTATGAAAGTCGTGTGAAAGTGAAGTTCAAGTCGTGAATTGTGCGGTCTCGAACTGAGCAAGCAAAGGGTATTTATAGGCACGAGGCAAATTTGGAGCAAGGAACCCTGCGTATATACGCTGGGATGAGCGATATACGCTCATGGGAGCGTTATATACGCTCATTCCAGCGTATATACGCTTCTCAATGTTCCATTGAGTTTTGGCAAAAAAACGTATGTTATGTTGAGCGTATATACGCTGGATGTGGAGCGTATATACGCTCTGTGTGAGCGTATATACGCTCAGCATCTGCGTATATACGCTCACTGATTTCGTATATCTTTCCAAAAACTCGAAATATTTCGATTTCCTCCGATTTATTCGTGTTTCCCTTGATTCGACGCACCTAGACACCCTTGCTCTCCAAGCAAGGATTTCTAGAATGTTCTAGAAGGTTCCACGTATTTCCGGAGTATTTTTCTAATTATTCACGATTTTTCTGCGTATTCTGCGTATTCAAACATTGCAAAATTCATAGAAAATCATAGAAAAATCAGAAAAATAATTTAAAAATTTGGCGGATTCAGAAAAATTGTACGCACATGATGGAAAACAAAAAGAACGGGAATCGCCAGTGTAACTCGTTTGAAAACCTTTGAAAAACCCTGAGTTTATCGAGAAAACCGAAAGAAAAATATGTTTGCCTTGTAAGTGACCTTTGCTCAATAGTTCCGAGTACGACCTCACGTATTTCCAACTTTCGTGAGTTCAAAGCATCTTTTCCGAGTCGAAATAAACGCGAGACGCCGTATATATTTCATCACGGATTACTCATTTGGGAGACACATTTTCAGGTGTCTACAGTAACCCTTCGGGTTGCTCATCATTTTCCGTTTATTTGTTGATTCTAAGATCCAAAGAAATAGAAGAGCTTATGGATTTGCTAGTGGATATTATATATTTAAGGAAGCTTTTTTTCGGTAGATGCTTACAACTATGTAATGCATGCAAAGAGTTAGTCCCTAAACACGACCTTGTCTATGACATGGTTGAGCTGCTTTTCCTGCCTTAGCTTTTTTCGGTCTATTTACTTCACTTTAAATTCAGTTCAGTTCAGTTTCATTCAATTCAGTTCAGTTCAATTTTTAATCCAATTTCTCTCTCATAAAATATTCAGATCATTCAGCTCCATTCAGTTCAATCAATTCAGTTGATTTCAGTTAATGCAAACGGACTCGAAATGAGATGTGAGATACACCAATTTTGTGGGTGATTGTAATTATCCAGCATGTAATTACTTAAATATCCTTCAATAAGTTCTAAAAATAATATGAATTTAAAAATAATTTCTTTTAGGTGAAAATTCTTACCATTAAAGTGATTAAACGAGTTCCGTCCTTGTAAGGATTACATATTTATTTACAATGTGAATTCAAGCATATGATAAATTGATTGGTCCAGCTTAAGTGTCTACTTAGAGTAGCATAAGAGGGGGTTTTATCCAAACAAAAAAAAAGGGAAGATAAAATTACTGTTCATAATGAACAGTAGATGAACAATTTGCCCTAACCAACGCCACGTCAGCTCCACATGTGACGGTTTGACCTACTCCTCAAAGAACGCTTCTTCGAAACACTTCCTCTTATTTTCAACGCTTATTCATCGCCATTCATTATGCTCCCCCCACCTTCTTCTCTTGCATGGCTTTTCTTCTCCCTGCGACGGTTATGTCTCATTGTCCCCGTTTTTTTCATGCGTCGGTTCTCTATCTCATTCTCCGCCATACGTCGTCGCCGCACCAACTGGTCCGCAACAAGTCGGGTGTCTTGCTACCCATGGCCAATTGAAAAGGGATTGAAGTTAATGTTCGTTGTTTGGGGCTTAAGGAGGAGCTCTGGTGCTGGGTTTCGCAAGTAAGAGTTCTTGAATTACGGTTCATTATTTCGGATTTCATTGTAATTAGGGTTCAAATTCGAATTTTATTGTTGAATTAGGTTTGATTATTTGTAGATCTAGGGTTTTATCAATGAATTCCGAATTCCTAATTTTTGGGTTTTCTTTATTTTGATTTTGGGGTTTTCGTAACTCTGATTTTCGGGTTTTGATTTGAGGTTTTCGTTGTCTATTTTGGTGTTTTAGAGATCGAGGTTTCTGGTTTAGGTTTAGTTTCTCCCAGATTGAGTTGTGGTAGTGCTTTTTTTTGCTAGGCTTTTTGAGTTGCAGAGTAGAAAGATGGAAAATTGTTATCAATGAAAGGTTTGTGGTTATGGTTTTGTTTGGTATTGTAATGAAGGTTTGATTTGTTTTTATCTGATTTGTTATTGTTTCTCTTTAGTTTTAAAAGTTAATCCCCATTTCACCTCTTTACACCCCCGGTTCAGAAATAAGCTCTGAGATGAATCCATTATACTTGTTTTGTCAGTTAGTTAGAGAGTTACAGATAAACAAAGAGTAGGAGAATTTGCAAGAAGAGTTGACTCCTTGAAGAGTCCTTTAAGATGGAAAGATAAAAGTTAGGGTCCTTATTCTGTCTATTATCTTCTTTTATCAATTATGAGGTTAAATTCTTTGGTTAGAAGGACAGAATTTAGGCACATTGTTTGGTGGGTAGTATTGCATACTTGTTAAATCAGTTTCTGCAAGAGATGGAATGAATGGCATTGTGGTTTTAGTTAGGATTTATGTATATAGTTGATGGGTATTATATATCACTAAAAAGTGGATGATGTGCCATTCATTGTGTACTAATTTAAAATCTGGTTCAATGTAAGGTTTTTTATTGGTCATGGAGGCAAGCATGCTGCTGATTTTGCCTGCTGTCATCTGCCAAGATCATTTTTGAGGACGCAAACTTTTCAAGTGAAATGGAAAGGTCATTAGCTCAGCATTTTTGCAGACTAACAATGCCTTTGCTGAAGAATGTACATCGGATTCAGGGCTTGCCTCTGGTGCAACTATTTGAGTTGTTTTGGTCGACAAGATCAAACTTCGAGGTCGGGTTTGTTTTATGGTGACTTTTGTTGTGGTTTTCGTTATTTTCATTTTGGGGGTTCGTAACTCTGATTTTAGGGTTTTGATTTTAGGTTTCCGTTGTCGATTTTGGTGTTTTAGGGATCGAGGGTTTTTTGAGATTTTCTGGGTTTAGGGTTTAGTTTCTCCCATATCTGAGTTGTGTTGTAGTGCTCTTTTTTGCTAGCCTTTTGGGTCAATTTTTAATAATTTTTGTGCTTGCCTTTTGTTTTTTAGAGCTTGTATCCACGCATTGATATGTAGATCTTGCGCTGACAATCAACTTCAGATACTGCTAAATTCTTCTTTCAATTCATTACCATTGATTGCCTCATCAAGATATTGTTAAGGCAATTGTTGTTTGTATCCAACTAAATAAATAACCTTTTGGTTATTCAAGCGCATTACTTAATTCATGTTCTGGATTCCTTTTATCATTGTTCTTCTCTATTAATAGACTAGAGGTGTAGCAAAGATATGATTCCACCATGGGTATATTTACTTTTCTATTTTATTTTGATTTAGTTTGCTTAAATTTTCATGGGATTTCAAAACTTTAATTCAATTCAAAATCTTCCTCATGTTTATGTTAGATCAAATTTGATCAAAATATTCTACCTTTTGTAATTTAGTCACTATTTAGCCAATTTTGGAGAATGTCATTTATAATTTTATTGAAGTACATTTTTTTTTTGAGATTCGGAAGTTGAGAGAATGTACATCCATAATTTTATTGGAAGTTGGAAATGTGCTGAATGTTGCTGTTGAAATGCTGAGTTCTGAAGATTGAGGATGGCAAGAAATCTGCTGCTGAAGTTTTTGCTCAAAATGGTTGTTGTTTTGATGATTGGTGACATCAGTAGAACTCCTAGGCGTTAACGCGTTTTGTTTGGCCAGATATTATCTTCGGGATTACCATAAGCTGACAGAAATACACTGTGGATATAAGTACGTGAGCACCTTGGAGCAAGTGCATTCTTCAATAGGAACATCGCTCCCGTATATGTACATGTCTTGATTATGACGTGTTTGTTTTTGTGTTCTATAAGAATAATTCTGAGTTCCTTCCAGACACAAAATTGACACTAAGAAGGTACATATAACTTCCCAATTTTGTTATTATCTCTTGAAGAGACGTATGTGGTTAGAAGGGTTGTGCTATTTGATTTAATGCGACATCTAGAAAGCTTTATTACACAGTCTCCTTGTCAGTATGACATTCATAGATCTTGAAAGTAAGGCCTTTGTTTTAGTGTTATATACTTTATACAGCTTTATATTGACGTTGTTTCTTTTAAATAATTTTAACATTTGTGTTGTTGAAATTTTGTGAGTTCTTAATATTCAAATCAGCTTCATCCTGTATCAAATATCTTCGCAATAACTAAGGTGGCTCCAATCATCTTGCTATTTGATACCAGCGAGTAGTTGTTTGGCGCCATGGTGACAGCACCGCGACTAAACTATAAATTGTGTGTTTCTTTTCTTATTGTAAACCCAGTTCTTCAGCGCTATACATACGAACTGCTCTTTGAAACCCTACCTTGGACTACTCTCAATTGGTATATTTTGATAGCTTGAAATTTATTAGGCCCACAATCAGAGCTGCATAATTCATTCAATTTAATCTATGTCAGGTCATCTCATTACAGGTAATTTTATGGGCTTGCTATGGAGTGTGAAACTAATGCAAGTTTATAATTAATTAAGTTTATTGATGCATACCCATGAATGTGAATAACCGACCACCACGCGTTAAAGGTGTTGCCTCGATGGCAACATTATTAAATCCTAAAGCCGCGCATGGAGAGCTTGGTGAAGAAATTGTATGTTAATCGGAGTCTTCTGACGTAAACAATGAATAATTGCCACTTTTAATCACATGGATCTAACTCATCCAGTCTTACGACGAGCTCTATTTTCTAATTTTTACCACGTGAAGGGATGATGGGTATCCCTATCTTTTGTTGATACTATACCACGAATATGTCCTGTTTTCTTGAATCGCCCATCTAAACCGGTCATACAAAAGAAAATATATACATGCACGCAACCTTGAAATTAAATCATAATATGATCAGATCCCTCAAGTTAATTTAAAATTCTCCCTCATGTTTTGAGTTTTATAGATTACACCTATTTTTTCCATGATACAGCATTTTTTTAGTCTCCTAACACTCCTTTATGAGTTACAGTCTACTGTCACCCATGTTTTATAGCCAATTGTTTGGAGAATGTCCCACATCCATAACTTTTAATTATCTGAAAGTTTCGACTTGTTCCTGATTTTTAGATTTGGAAGTTGGAGCTGAATCTCAAGCATTACTTGGTAGTAACACAGGTTTCATCTACTTCACTTCTATTGTATTTTTTTAAACTAGTTTGAGTGTCTAAGTGCACCTCCTACCGAGTTAGTCTCGCCTTTAGACTAAATAATATCTATTTTCGTCTAGACAATTATATTAACTCACATATCTTAATTTACAATTATTTTTTCTCACATATTATGCGTCTGAATACAAGAGTGGAGAACACAAAGAGAGAAACAAAGCGCCGTGCGTCTGGGGTCTTAACAAGATAGCGTTTGGCGAGCGTTCAAACCACTACCAATGATGTGTCTTCGATCCCACTCGCCTATTATTCGAATTGCCAACCTTTGTTCGTGATGAGTCGGAAAAATGCGACCGTGTTATTAGAATCGATCCGCAAAACCTTTCAACGTAGTTTACACATCTAATTCTGATAGTGCCCCGACTAATCCCATCCAATCGAGTGGTATTCACTGTCTCTTCCCCACCCTGTACTCATGCTGTATCGGATTGAAATTGAACCTTGAGAACAATTTTCGCATGTTAAGTGAGCCCAGTCTTCTTGAGATTACTGTCGATGTGGAATTATATATGTCAATTTCAATTATCTCTTGTATGTTTATGTGTGATGACCATGTTTTTGCTATGCGTACAAAGGAGACTTTTCAGATTCAGATAAGAGGACTTTGAATGTGAAAGCCATTTCTTAGCGCCTCATGAAATCGAAGACAAAATGATCAAGCGTTAGGTTATTTTCACTACATATACATTAGGTTCCCATAATGTTTCCTTGTGTGGGTTTCTAGTTCGCCCTGACGTAAAATGTCTTATTGAAACGGTTGGTTACTCCCGAAACCTTTCCTTCTGCTATTGTCGTTAGTGAGGATCTGCGTCTAAAGCCCATTGATTTAGAACTCGCAGGTCTTAGTATCTGCATCGAACATGGATATCCAAATCATACCCATTGTATGCCGCTCCCCTAAGATGTTCAGCCGTATTCTCAGAATCCATCAACCTCTCTGGTAAGTCTTCTGATCATAGACCACAGCGTGACCCTCTAGGGCCTTAGCCCCTTCCAGAGCCATGTCCCTACCGGGGTAATTTTTTCTTTTTAGGGACATAAGGGATATTAACTATTTCGATTGACAGAGTGAGTACACCCAAAAATTGTTTCGGTGATTTATCATTTAGTATTTTTGGAGTTAACAAAACACTTGAAAGATAACGCGAAAATGAAAGGACGAGCCCACCTTTCTCTATTACCAGACTAAGCGTAGACAACTGGAAGCGAACAAGCTTATTACGTTACCCAGCTATTACTCATCTCTCATTGAAATTCATTCCGACGAGAGTGCGAGGGCTACGACAAAGGCGCTGTTTCTTAAATTATGGCGTGAAGGTAAGATGCAGTTAATCAAGCTTGCTGATAGCTCTTGATCGTAACCGATATATGGTGTCCAGGGCGAGGTAAATCTTTCAGGATGGCATCGCGAGCAGCTGGCCCTGCCGGTTCAATATAGGACTTCGTACCTTGCTGCCGTGCAATGTAGACAGGTAAGGGTTAAGGGACTCCTAGCTATAAACCAATGAAAACTTCCGCTAGAATGGGACATAAGACCATAAGAGAATTTCGAGTGACGTACATAACCAGATATCTAGGACCCTGATAACCACCCACTGGAGACTATACCCCCATCTTGTTCGGGCGTCTTCGAGAGATGTCAAAGAGACAAACGAACATAGACCCAACACATTGCTTGCCCTGACTCTCTAATCTACTGCCCTATGTCTGGACCCTGACTTATTTATCATTAAAGGGAACTTTTGCAAAATAACACAAAGCATTTTTTGATGGTACCAGGCTGGTGAACAACAGTCATATATTTGCCCGTATGTGTCTAAGAGCATTGTTATAATCGCAAAAATACTTGAGTTTAATGGTTTCCTTCCTAACCCTTCCAGATAACCTTACAAAAAGGACTACCTCTTATGTCCAATCCACACTAAAATCTCATCTTATACTATTTTTATTCATTCACACACCTTATAGTTATTGTATTCACTTAAATTTTGTTTGAGAATAACGAGAATTATCAATATATAAAGCTGCCCCGACCCACACCGGCGCAGCATGTTAGGTGTTTAGATTCCACTTTGCATGCCCCTTTGGCGCGACTGCGTCCGAAATTAACAACTAGTTTGGTGTCAGCAAAAAGAGACAACATTTTATGCGTTGCGATTGTTTGCTTTTTTTACGCTAATGATTTTTCACATCCGATTATGTCTTTAGTTCGTCGTCCATGGGAACTAGTGTTTATTTTTGTGACTGCCAATACTAGATAAGAATTTTTATGAACCACTCTTGATTTTACCTACTAGTTTGTCTATCGCACTTACCATTGTCCATTAAGAGCTGTAAAGAATTGTTTTACCTAGAGCGTTTTTGTATTACAGGACTTGTTCACTCATTAGTTGACTCTAAGTGGAGCGATGCAAACAGTGTAGGATCAGACCCCAGATAACTGTGACTTCAAGTCATTTCTATTCTCCGCTACTAGAATCAGTTGCGTACATCTGATAGATGTAACGGAGGGTTGTAACGAATAGTATAAAAGAAACGTGTAGACGTCTGGAACTTAGCTCCTTTATGCGAAACCCTTCATGTCTTCCTGAGATCCTCACCCTCGATTGTTATACATGGTGCTTTTCATCAACATAGGACTAACTGTTAATTCAACTCTAACAGCTTATTAGGCGGTGAAGTGGCTATATCATGTGAGGTTAATGCCTTTTACTTTGAATTTACTAATTCTCCGTAACAGAAAGACTACCCATCATATATATTGAACACAGATGCCCAGAACCAGACGTTTGAAACACAAATGTGGTATTTAAATTATGAAGAGAACTCTAAAGGAACCGTACCCTCTATTCCTATATCCTAATTACTTTCTGAATCAACTAACATAGAGACCGAATGCGAGAAGAAAATATTAGTAGCACATTGCATACTTCTCGATGGGTTTCTCAAGCTGGTAATTCTAGGGCCAGGCTAAACATGGACGCGTAAAGAGCCCCCACCCCGCCAAACGTTACCTCCACTTTGAGCCTCTGACAAGGTGGAGCTTTAATTAGCCTTTGGCTAGAACTCGTACCCTAAGGAGACCTTATTGTGTTGACTGAATTCTAACAGTAGTGTCTCCATAAAGCTAAGTGTGCTTCCACGTGTAATGTTTCTGTGAATCCTTGATATACCTCTTCGCACAATCTTTATTGATACTCTGGGTAACAATTGTTCATTCTAAGTATTTACAAAAGAAAAAATTTGTAATTATGTAAATTTCTTTCTTAACTTTTTTTGAATTTGTGAAGCTTCATAATTATGATAACTAGAGGCTAACCATGTTTGTTCATAGTGTATATTTCACTTAGTATGACATAGTTACGTCGACTATTGGATAATAACTTGATTTGAGGGTCTAGAGTAGTTGCTCTTAAATTTTTTAATTTTTAGTTGGGTACATCAATTCTTCCCTATCACATGCGTATTATTCTATATCCTGTTATGCTTTCCGATTGGTTTGCATTGATGAAGTTATATCACACACCAATCTCTCTAGTGGACCTCTTTTCTAGTTTATCAGATCTTTAAACCCCCTGATGTATTTAGATCTCGAAATAGGTGGTATAAGCGTGGTTCTTAATAGTTCACCTCAATTTTTTGATTTAGAGTGTGAATGACAAGCGAGAGTTGGTCATCCCTATGTGACTCCCTTAATTATAGAGAACATTCATGAACGACTATTTATCTCATTTTGATATACAACACATCTTCTAATGAAACCAAAGATCAAATGCAGACCTTCCAGGACGAAGGCGTGGCCTTGCAAAATTTCCAAGAGTTGCATTGAACTGTCCAATCCATCCTCTTTGTTCCCCCTCGTTAGGGGGATATTACCCAGAGGAAAAGTGAGCACAAATCGAATATCTCAGCTTTGCTCTACACATCCTCCTCTTCGGTCTAAACCCACTCCCCAACCGTTTGGCGCAGCGACGTCCAAGAATGCTCAAGCTCACAAACCTTCCCACAACCTGGGTGAGATGTGTGGAAAGAGTCCAGATCATTCCATCAAGCCCTAACTTCGATTTGCAAAAATTACGAATACCCACTTAGAGGAACCGCACGAGCTTCAAAGGATAATGCCGTGACTAGCATAGACCCATTATTGCTGAAGAGCTACGCCATCTTCGTTTATTAGTCATAAGTGTTACGGATTGACATTATCAAGGTCAATCCTTCCATTATTATGTAGATATTTATACCTCTTTTCCGTAATTATAGGTTAAATTACCAGAACGTCCTGTGACGTAAAGGTTGAGATGCCTCCTATTCATACCCAATACTTAATCCCCCTCACTGGGTATGTTTTACCAAGTGATACGATATTGAATCTACTACTGAGGTGATAGCCTTATTAGCAGAAGAGCTGTCTTACTAGTGACCCCATAGTTTTGTCTGATCACAGTCTTCCTATGTATATTCTCATAAGAGCTGTTATTGGGCTTTCTATAATGCACCTCCATACCAACAAAAACACGAGATCACTTCTTCCATAATAAATGCTATACCTATAAGTGGGAATCAAAGGAAGCGGTATTTGTTTGAGTTATCTCTGTTATCACTGTCGTTGCTGTTTGAGTGTGCTACGACGAGAGAACCTAATCCAGAGAAGCTGACCCGGGTGATGTAGCTGGAGCGTAGGGCCAAGATAACAAAGAAGTGCTCACTGACTAACCTATGATATATAGTGAGCTCCTATCTCACAATATTCCATCGGAATGCATGCAGTGACTCAGGTAGTCTAGTCCAAAATTCCTACTTATAGTCCTTGTGCGCTGCTCATCTCTATCTCACGTACCTCCAAGCAATGTTGTAGGTGGTTCCAGTCTACCGATCACCTGCCACTTGGCCACTCGCGAGGCTGTTACTAACCACCTTCCTCTTGTCTGCCACCTGGTCAGTCCATTATCGTCCATGCACTGAATATCCCCTCTAGATCCAATCTCCCTTCTTCCAATTAAGCAGCCATAAGTCCGTCGGCCTCCTTTGCAATACTTCAAGCTCTTTCCACTTCCCAACGCGTTGTACGATGTATCTCTACGTCGAAGGTAACAAATCAGGTCCATCACAGAACTGACGCCTCAAAGCCCATCTTATTTTCGCCGACACGCTCCTATGCTATACGAACCCGACCAATCCAAAGCCAAATATTGAGCATCAGCAAGATCTAAATCCCGGACCACCCAGAATTCTCTGGCTTCCGATGACTCTACAACTCCGTCATTAGCTCGGAGCGCTCAGCGGAACATCACACCTATCTCCCTTTGAGAATTACACACCGAAAAGCGATTAACAGGAGCTCTCCTTACAACAAACTCGTGCTGATCCCTCCCTTCCAGCCATTGCATTGCTCATCAACACGGCCTCACTCCGTGCCTTACGGCAACACAACACCCGCTACCAATACTTCAGTATTCTTCCAACTCCAAACAACCATTACTAACAACCAAGACCTTTTCTCGGCAAATGCAATGGCTGGTCAGCTAGACCAAGGTCATGTTTGTGCTCATGGCAATTTGTTCAAACAAAAGTTTCCTAATGCTGCCACACCACAACACTCACTCATCAAGACCCCAAATCGTTCAAACTTCCACTTCCCCAGAAGCCCAACCCACACTCCACATACCCCCTCCACTATCGCATACTCCATGTCTACTTCTCCCTTAGATCTTGATAGCGTGCCTCCCACCATTGTACTTGGTGACTTGAACAATCTCTCTATGCAACTCCGACCACACCAGCTTCACCTTCATCTGATGACACTCTAGGTAATAGGTGTTAGTTCGTCCTAGGTTCCTCAACGATACGCATCTGATACAGATTCTGCTGGAAGGCCAGGAACTATCCCAATAGGCCTTCTGGTTCCCACATATTGAGGAAAGGATGAGGCCGTTAAGGGGATCTAAAAAATACGTTTCCCAGACGAGTATTCTCTTTGCTATTTTTCTCCCCTATCACAGACATTGTTCTCGAAATCTCCCCCTATGAACCGACCCCACCCTATGCTTCTTTATTGTTCTGCTTCCGATATACTAAATAAATAGAATATCTCCAGTTGCGCAATAACCTATCATCCCAAGATTCAATGATAATTGGTTTAACCATCTCTCTGCTACACAACTGTACTTAGCTCTGTCACTTTCTGTGATCAGAGGATCAATCTTCACATCTCTATTGGTGCATTATTTATCTCATATTATTAACAGTACCATTGGCAGTGCTTACACTCT
>SNQN01000403.1:127895-152932 GCA_008642245.1 Bassia scoparia
ATTCAACAGTACATAAAAACATAAAATCCAAGGACAACCAATTCGTTATCTAAACAAACACACACAGGACGAACGAGACGTCTAGAATTTAAAATACGATTTACTAAGATTAAGAAGTCAAGTGGTTCAAACTCATCTCAAAAAGCAAGCAACAAGATAATGAATGTACTGATTTCAAACTACAATTAACATGTAATAAATTCGAATCAACATTCGGGAAATTCAAAGCATTATTTTCGTCAATTTTTTTCGACTTACCATAAAATACTAAAGAACGACATTGGTAAGCACACATGGCGATTAATATCACAATCAACAAACAGCGAATGTATTAAACGTTTATCTGTTATCAATGCGGAACTCTGAACGACATACGTCGCTAGCCATTGTATAACGGTACTTAGTTCGCTGTTCAGCAGGTCACGAGTAAAACCAGACCAAAGCACGGTGACACGTTGCTTGCTAAAGTGAATTTAAAAATTGAAGAAGAGAATGAAGTTGGAATTGGAAACAGATGTTCAATGTGGGACTACCACCTTATAACACGTTTAAACATTTCCATCCAACCTTAGTGATATATTTATAAAACAACCCAATACTTTTGTTTTGCCACATATGATGATTTTGCGGTCATCTCGGTGATGAGACTAGTACGGCTCATTACGGTCCTATTTCAAGTGAAATATTGGTTTCTTAAATAGAAAATAGAATTTATAATCTTTAACCCACTTTTGTGTCTCTCTGATAATCCGACTAAAGATAGACTAGATAATCCAACTATAATATTATCTGAACTCTCATTTTTTAAATATAAACAACTAAAAAGTGTACAACAAAGTAGCAAAATAGAGTTCAGATTTTTTGGGAAAGACCACACTTACAACTTAGAGAATTATTCTTCCATTTTTCCTTTTATTAAAGAAAAAATTGTCAACGAACTACTTAAGTATTAGTTTTTGCAAACAACTGTATTTTATGTGTTTTTTAAAAGAACACTTATATGTTATGACTGTAGCAACCATTGTCAATGACGAAATGGCTAACTTCATTTTAATCGTCGGTCCCCAGGTCATTGTTACCATTTACTCCGTATTGTCACGTGATTCCACCCCTCTTTCTATCTCTTGTTCACTTCTTCTCTCTCCCACTTTCTCTCTTTTTTCTCTCTCCTTAGATGTGGCAATTGAATCCTGGACCGCCCCGATCCACGATTCGTTATTGTATTTTACTGATTGATCTAATTTTTGGATCCTCAGAATCGCATCGTCGTACGGATCTGTCTAAAACAGATACGGTCGGGATATAATAGGATATGTTCCGGATTCCGTTTTCGTTGTTAATAATACTTTTTGTTTCCGTTTGGATCTTGATAATCGTATGGTAGTTTGTATAATTAATTTACTTGTAATTGTTGAACTTTTGTGGATTTTAGTAGTGATTTGTTTTTTTATAAGTTTGACCCAAAACAATATATGAAGTTGATTCTTAAATATTGTTTTGAAACTCAAATAGGGGAAATTTTGGCAATGATTCTAGGATCGTTTAGATCCGTATCCGAGAGTCCGATCACTGAATATATGGATCAGAAAAAACCGAAGGAATAGGCTGTCATATCTGATCTGGATACTGGTCCAGATCGATCGTTGTCTCACTACTTCAATCGCTCTCTCATTCTTCTCTTCTTCTTACTCTTTCATTTCTCTCGCTTCATTCTCTCTATTCCTTCCTCTCAATTATTTATCCTCTTTCTCTCTTATATTTCTAGTTGCTTGTACACCTGTTGTTGTGTTGAGAAGAGTCTTGGAGTGTTGAGAGTTTGTCTCCTCGTCATTCTGTTCATGGAGCTACACATGAGAGTTGCGGCAGTGGCGGGGCTACTATAGGTGTACAACGTACATGAAGGAGGTGCGCGGTGGCTACATGACACAGCTGAAAACGAGTCGCAGCGGCATGAAAAATTGAACGCAAATTTATTATTTGGTCAAACAAGAATTAATGAGCTTTATTTCCCCAATTGTGTTAATCGAAATTGATTTGTTCAATTTAAGCTATTGTTATTTTATATTTTTTTTATTTCATTTGATATCATCTGATTTTGGGTCTTTTCATCTAGTTTCACTCTAATTCGTAGTTTGTATTATGGTGTTAATTGTCATTCTTTCTACAAAGTTTGACCTTTACCCTTTTCAAGCTTTCATTTTGCTTAATTTAATCTGGTGTTTTTCAATTTTTGATTTTTTTTTATTTGGGATTTCTGCAATTTTATTTTATTGTTGTGTTTGATAATTAATTTGAAGGTTTTGTGTTTGTTGATATATGATGTTGCTTTACGATTTATTTTGCTGCATATATCGATTTTATAGCATTCCCTAATCGTTTATTGCTGGCTCAATATGTTCGACCATGGAGGAAACTTCTGTAATATGTTCTGAGGAGAATTCTTCTAACAAATGGCCCACGAAAACAAATGAACCCACACACATGCTATGTTCGACATGCCAGTTAACATCAACATATTAGCAAAAGTTTCCTTTGAACATATTAACGAGCCAAGAATGAGATAACCAGCACAGAAGAAAGCAAGAGAGTAAATTGAGCATTGAGCATTGAGAATTAGGCAGATGGATGGTGAGAGATGGCGTGATATTCGACCAGGAGGAGGGAGAGATGACGAGTGAGATGGGGTGGTATGGTTAGGGAGGAGCCAGCAAAATGGAGGGAGAAGCCTAGGTTGGATTGTCGAGCAAGAGGAGAGAGATGCAACCACCAATCCCCGTTGGGCGAGGAGGTATCAATTTCGTGGTGGTGGGGCGGGGTTGGAATTTTTTGTACCCGCCTGGGTGATGGGCGGGATAGATATTAGTGTATCACCGCCCCGCCCTACCCGCAAATTCCCCATTCACACCCATATAATAAAATTAATATATATATCACTCATATTAAATAAATATATACAAATAGCGTTAAAGTAGTATAATAGTGGTTCTAATTAGCTAATACAGTAGTAATTATACTAATACTACATTACTAACATAACGATATCATAATATAATAAATGGGCCTTAATAGATACAATTGTTTCAATAATTCGTGTTGGCACTTGGCTGTATTACCCTAATAGAATTATTTATTTTTTTAGTGGGTCTAAAGATGGGGATGGTGGGTGGATTACGCGATGGTACCAAGCAGGGTAGTGGGGCGGGGATTGGGGATAGTTTTGTAACCCGCGACGGGATGGGGATGGCCATGGGGATGGGGAATAGGAGTCAATCCTGCCCCGCTCCGTCCCAATTGACAAGGCTACCCACAAAAACGAAACAAACGGAGTTAGCTCATTTTCGTCACTTTGGAATGTTTTGCAAGATTCGTAACATATAAGGTTGTTGTTTTAAAAAATAAAAATTTAAAAGGCAATTGTTTGCAAAAAACGTAAACTTCAAGGTGTTGTTGCAATTTTCCTAAATAAAAATATTTATATTTTATGTATCATTAGATTAGTTCTTGTGCGATGCAACGGTTTTACGTGATATTGACAATTATACTGTATCTCCTTGTTTTTTTTAGGAAAATTTGTCACAACACCCACTTTTTTCAAACTTTGACAACTACCCACATTTTTTTTTTTTTAAAACAACTACCCACTTTTTTTTATGTTACGTTGTGAAACCACGACCCCTAGCTGATTTCAGGTTAAAAAAAACACCCAACACGACTGTGTCCCCATCTGTTTATTTTCCGGCACAACCACCTCCCTGAGAATTTGAAATGACCATAATACCCTCATTTATTTTCTTTTTTTTTTTTTTTCTTTCTTCTTTCTTCTTTCTCTCTTCTTTGTTCTACAATCTGATTCAACAACATTTTCGCGGCATTCATGATCTTCCACCAAAATGCGACGCCATTTATTCCCATCGACGCTCTCTTCCATCTCATTACCATCCTTCACTCTTCCAGTCCAAGCCACCTCAACGCTTTCGCCTCATCACATCACCTTTTCGACGCTTACAGCTTCATTCTCTAAATAAATTTTGTTCTTAATCCCATTCTTTTTTCAGAACTATCAGCTCTAAACCCTACAAATTTGACCCTTCCCCTACTTATAGCATGAAGGTGGTTGATGGGTGGTGTTCGATTTCGATTATCTTCCAACAACACCACAAGAACAAAGCAGCTGAGTCAACTCGCTTCTAGACTCAGCCTGAAATTGTTGAGACACGTGTTGAAACTTATTCTGATTGCAGAACAAATCTGCAAGGGTGTTGGCCTATTATGATGCGAAAACACAAAAGAGGTCTATTTGACAACTGTATATACTTATAATGCTATGGCTTCAATCCTATCAGTGTTCGACGAAAATGCGAAATGAAAGATTTGGCTTTGAGTGATTGATTCTCGTCTTTATGTCTCTGGGCGTTTCTGGGGCGATTTTGGGATTTTGGCTCGAAATTTGCACGAAAACGTGTGAATTTTGGTGTTCTTATTTGCTTTGTTTCTGTCTTGTCGCGTGTTGCTGCTCATGTGTATATGAGCTGTTGCTTGCGTATTGCTTGAGTTGAGGTGTTCGCCTGCATGTGCTCTCTGCTTGAGTTGAGATGGTCTTGCGTATCCCTTCAGTAATGAGAAAGCAGGATATGATCGAAGCAAGGAAGCAGAAATTAAAATGAAGAGAAGGAAAGACAGAGAGGGAGACACGAGAGAGAAGAAGGAAAAAAAGAAAGAAGAAAAAAATAGAAAAAAAGAGTAATGAGGGGCTTTAGGAATTTCATATCTAAGGGAGGAATTAGACCAAAAAACAGTAACATGTGGGCCCACACGAGGTTTGGTGGTTTTTTTTGCCGGAAATCACTTTGGGGCCTGGTTCACAAAACAAGTATAAAAAGTGGGTAGTTGTTTTTTAAAAAAAAAGTGGGTAGTGTGACAAAGTTGGACAAAAAGTGGGTAGTTGTTGACAAATTTTCCATTTTTTTACGAGATATTGTATCATTAAAGTGATATAAGATATGATTATTCATGTTATATTATTCTTATAAATTTAAGGATTGTTTGATAATTATAATTTGGGACTTTTTTAGAAAAAATTACCCCATTTCATTTTTTATTAAAAAAACTACCCACTTCTTGCAAACCCATTAGAATTACCTATGGCTACCACTTGTTTTTCCGACCAATTCCAGCCAAAAAAGGGAGGAGAACGACGGGGGACCCATTTTTCACTCTTTAGTTTCCCTTATCCTATAAAATTACGAATCTTACCCTTCACCTCCCACCTCCATTACCCTCTAATCATTTCTCCTTTCCTTTTCGTATATCTTACTCTCTCTCCTCCAATTTGCCATGAAACTTGGATTCCTCCATATTTTTTCTCTCTCTTCACCCTCAAATCTACACACCCATTTATATCAGTACCAATTCAGGAAATGTCAATTCCTTTCTTTCTCCTCTCTCCTCCTTACCGCACCTTCAATCTCAATTTCTTCCTTCTCCTCTTCTTCTTCTACCACCACCTTCAATTTCAACTTCTTCCTTTCAAATCTCACCTTTACTCATTTCCATCTCAATTTTCTCAAACTAATCAATTGAACCTTATAAGGAAAAACTCTTTTCAATTTGTTCCCAATTTTGATATTTGGCGTGTTTGATTTTTATTTTTGGCGCCAGTAGTCCACTCAAGCGAGTCAATAAGTACGACAAGAATAAAACATCGCAGGAGCATACTACAAGCGGTGTAGCGGACGTCTTCGCGTAAATCCAGCATCCGACACAATCACGACGCAACAAGGGGTGTTTTTGGGAACTTACGGACAGAAAGTCTGGACTTTGAGACATGATTCAAGATATGATAGCCAGATGATAGTAAGAACAGGAAGAAAGAAAGAGTGATTATTAAAACAAAGATGAATATATAAAGTTGAGAGGACTTGCCCCGAAAAAGTGCGATTGGGTTGCGGACAAAGTGGTATGGAAGATGTTTCAATTCAGAATCCAGATATGATTATCTTTGCAATTGCAAGTGATTTTTTTTGGATTTTTGCACGACTTTGGGCCAAAAATCAGATATCGATACGGTTGTCGAGTGGAGATAACCAATTCACATAATTTCTCTCTTCAGAATTGTTAGTCACCGTAATGTTATGATTTTAATTTTTCCAATTTTTTTGGGTTTTTATGTGATTATATTTTAATGTTTTTCTTGATTTTCCTTTATTTTTCAGATTTAACAATTTTGTTGTTAGTTATTTTTCCAAATTTACTTTCAATTTTTTAGGTGGTTACCTTTGTTGGTGTTTGTTGTTGATTATCGGTTGGTATTTCAACGTTCATCCCTGAATGGCATACCTATTCGATTCTACACCATCATCTGTCCGTGGAACCAAGTACTTGCTCCCACGCCACATCAGTCGATCGAACATATTGAGTTAAACGATCGGGAGGAATGATAGCAACGAAGATGACAATCGGAAGAGACCTCAGCATGGGCAGCTTCTGCCGCATATGAATGATTTAGATGGGAGCAGGAGAAGTGAACGGTAGTGGGAAGAGAGTGATTAGAGGCGTATCTTGACGACTCGTAGAAAGGGTAGTTTTAATGGAGTGATTGGGTATAAAATATTCATTCATTATAGGGGATTTTGGACGGATAAGCTGGACCCACACGCCTGAATGTGGTTTTTCATTACGGAAAACCAAAGGGAGGTAATCTATGGTTCTTGGCAAAAAGTTGGTATGTTTTTTAATAAAATGAAATGTGGGTAGTTTTTTTTTAAATAAGTTTCAAATTGGGTAGTTCTTGGCAAAAAAATCCTAAATTTAACTTGAAAATGTATATAAGAACTGCAATGGAAATAATTTTTTTAATCAAACATTTGTTACTTTGATTACTTGTGTTATTTTTGTTCTTGTTTCACCAATTATTTTCACATTATCTTTCATTTATAGTGTTGTATTTATTTCTTATATGATTGTCCATATACTTTTATATATAGTTATTGATTAGATTTAATTGTAACAATTCGTATATTGTTGGTTTTTTCAAATACGGTGAGTAAGAAAAAATATTGCGAGTAATATAATATTCAAAAATTTTAAGATAATTTTTGAAAAGTAAAGAGAAATACAACCTGTATATTTGCATAGGAGTTCAGTTCTAGTTTTTTAAACATAGATTCAATAATGGATATATATTGGTATTTAGATTGAATTTTAAATAATTAATAATGCATAAAACATAAGACTTTTTTTCTTTAGATGGGATATAGGTTTTTTTTTTCTTTTACACGGAGTATATAGTTTTGATGAGATATAATAGTTGTTTTTTTAGAAATGATATACTCCCTCCGTTCCTTGAAAAACCTACCATACACTATTTGGGTSTAAAATATGAAAAYTAATATAATATGAGAAGTGAGGTTAAGAAGTAGATTTAGATTGGAGATAGAAACGAATAAAATTGTATAGTTTAATGCACATGAGTGTATTGCAAGTGGTATGATRGGTTACACATGGTGGACCACCACAATTAAAAAAAGGGAAATTCTCATTGGTATACTCGAAAATTAATCAAATCCCACTGGTATACCTGTGAAATTAAAATTCCCACATATATAGTCGAATTATTATCAAGCTCCCAATTGTGACATATACAAGGTATATTCTATCAGTTAAAGGAATATTCCATCAAATTTGTAAATAATAATTTTAAAAAATAGCCAAAAAAAACTAACCACACTATTGTGCATCACCTTGCCAACCAGCCAAGCACCACCCTCCAACCTGATCCACCAACCTTTAAACCAACCATCARTCCAACCACCCATCACCCACCAGACCACCAACCATCCGCCCACCACCGCACCTTGAACCCTTACCATTGAACCACCAAATCCAAACTCTTAACCACCGAACACACAACATGAACCACCAACCCACAACYAGAAAATTAGAATCCTCACCTTCGAACCCACGGCCTGAACGACCAAACCACCATCATAAAACCCAAAACCCCAACGTCGAATCCACAAACAATCCCCACAAGGCAGCACAATSATGTAGTWGGCGTGGGTGGTGCGGCGTCGCAGTTTGGYGAATTAAGTGGTGGGATGGTGTCATGGAYTGGTGAGTGGTGCGGTGATAGGGTGGTRGTTGCCTAATTGTCTGCCATGGWTGGTGGCTTCYTTCATTTTTCATTTTCCCCTTTATTTTTTTTTGGCTTTTTTTAAAGAAAAAATAATGTAATTCCTTTCACTAACTGAATATACCCCTATATATGTCACAATTGGGAGCTTGATATAAATTTGAGTATATATGTGGAAATTTTAAATTCAGTGGTATACCACGGGATTGAAAATCGAAGTGTTTTCATTGGAATTCCCTAAAAATAATATAGATTTCATAGACGTCTCCCATAGTGAGGGAAGTCGTTAGCAATCTCATAGGACGTCTATATGAGGATGGTAGACTTCGTTGGAATCGAAGGAAAACAGCTGTTTTTTAAAAGTTTGTTTATCGTATAGATTTAAAAAAAGTGACATGAATAATAATGTTTTTTAAATATAGTTTATAATTTGAATTAATTGTTTTTCTAAATTTAATTACAATATGGAGTTTACATATAGTTGTTTTTTTAAAATGAATATGATGTCATCAATGCTTTTGCGTGGAAAATTCTTTAATGAGACGTGTCACGGTAAAATAAGCTTTGGCGGGAAAATTTAAGAGATACTTTACACGAAATATGGACCTCAGCCGTTTTGCCTTATTAGTATTTAACATTAGATTACATGCTAAGACTATTTTTTTCTCATATCACATTTAACAGGTAATGTATTGTTATTGAGCGCTTATACTCCAACTTCTGAAAACTTTATACCCTCGAATTTTGATATTTTTGCGATGATAACTGCTCATGTAGGAGGTTATTTATAGAAAATCACTCAAATTTCAGTTGCATACAACGTTTGATGGTTTAAAGCTAGTAATGTTCTCACATTGGCTTCAATATAGGTATAGCAAAGGCTATCTTTCATGCGTGCTGGGCTACGCACCTCCTAGCAAATTCTCCATTCTTCAAATCCGAAGCAATGGTCTCGAGAAAGTATAAAAATGAGTAGATTACTTGGATATAAAAAATCTTTCTGTTGAGGGAACTCAACCATCAATAATGAATTCAAATAAAAAGTATTATGACATATATCCCCTGGAAATAACATTTTTATTGTGAAGCAGCGTTTGGGATACTAGCTTGAATCGTGTCTAACTCAATAATTGCTTTTGAGAAAGCCAACAAAGCATAGATTTCTTGCATTGGTGGGTCATGTTCACTAAATTATGGTCCACTGATTCACTTCTCTCTTCGGGTTCTCCACTTAACCATCCCAAGTAGCAGTTAGTTTTCCCTGACAAAGGATAATCTAAGATGCCTTTCCTGCTTCCAAAAAAAGATGTTCAATTGTTAATGTCGTCTTACAACTTTCAAACCTTGAGTTTAAATGACTAAAGTTTATATAATTATGCCTGCCACAAATAGGTGAGTGGGATACTAATAATGGTATGAACCAGGCGTGGTAAAAACTATAAATGCATAACTTAGGCAAGATCTCACCCAACCTCAAATTTTCCTTCAAAACTGTGCCACGTTACCTTTCACTAAATCTTTTTTACTTTCCAGACTGCACACAAAACTCCTCATATTTTTACACTTATCCAAGATTCCATCTTAAGACTTTTTATTCTTGTAAAATAAAAAAAATGATAAAAAAATAAGTAAGACTCAAACAATTTGGACGAGTGTCTAACTTGAGTCTTAATAGTTCTTTGATTTTAGAATAGCTTACTCAAACTCTAGTGGTCTTAAAGAACATTATCCCTTATACTGTGGAGAGTCTCATATCAGACTATCCCTAACCAATACCGCGCCACGTGGCATCTGGTAGTGCACCAATCATTAGTAAAGTGTGTGGCCCATATATCCACGTGAACGGCACCCCATAGGAGAGCCTGTGCAGTGTCAATCACTCCAGATGGTGAAATATGACGGTCATCGATCGTCTTTGTTCCCACATTATTTAAACTGTACTTATATGTTCCCACCATTGAAAAGAAGAGCCAAAGCCTCCTCACCTAACCCGATAAAGGGACTTGGTGAGCCCATCTCAGTATCTAATTCTGAAGCCCATCCAGTACAGTCCTAGTACCTATATCTAACTGTCGACCTTCATTAGGTGCTTTTACTTACTTAAGTATCGGAGGCTTTCCGGTAAAATCCCCCGGGTTAGTCACCTTTGCTGTGTTTTGCACGTTAGCCAAGGAGACTAGTTCCATTCTCAGGACGTTGACAAGGACACATACGTCCATCTGTCATCCCCATCAGTTATTCTCACCCTAATACTCTATTGTTTCTCTTTGTAAGTTCCTCGAATAGGAACAAAGACTCATCTCAAAAACTCCAATAATCTGCCCTAGTAACAATGAGCACCCATATTACAAATGTCATAATCAAGTAATTAATATATACAAGTACATAAATATGTCGTTGACGTTAAAGGTCGCCTTAAGGCTTTTCTTATGTGCAAATTATCGGGGATTCACTTGGATGAATAAGAGTTATTTTGGGAGTGATAGGTGACCCTAAGGTTGGCAACCCTCCAAATGTTGATTTTCATTGGTCAAAAATATCTAAAACTTTATTTAATAAATCATCTATCTCTTATTTAATGCACAATATAAATATTTATCTCTTATGTCAGAGTTGTAACTGTAGGGCTTCGCCCCGCCTAGGGGGGCGTGACTCAGCTTCAGTGTCATGGAGTTGAGCATCGGAATCCGCATTTAACGTGGGGGTGTCATCGAATTGGAGGGATCGCCACCGTGCCTATATAGTTATTCACGGACCCCGAACATTGGTGCCAAATTAATGGCCCCACGTCCAATCAAGTAACCAGTCGTGGGTCGGGGACATGTACGAATCAGATCTGTAACCCAATCCCCGCCATGTAGCGGCCTCTACTCGTCGCATTGTATTTCCATTAATCATAACAATTGAATTCAAAAAGAGCCATCGATTTGACTTAAAAACACACTAATTACTAGGTGAGTTGCATTATGTACGAGCAATGACTTCTATAATGGACAGGCGATCACTTATTGTTAGTCAATGTTATAAGGTGCTTAGAAACCGTCTCGTCCATGATATCTGACTTTAATGTGACACGATTAAATTCCGGTCTTGTTTTAAGCAATATATACAAGTGTGATAATAATATATATACAAACGAGACATGAAAAACAAAGGTTAGTAAGCATAATATATGTATGTGTATCCTCCTCACCTTGTCACTGCAAACAATCAAATTGTTAGAAAAAAAAACTCAAAGGAGTCGCCTTTCGATTCAATTGCTAGTTGAGACAACAAAGCTGTATGACATAACAATATGTATAATAATGAAAGCCAAAAACCATGGAAACAATAAAATATGAATAAAATCCTACATATTACATTGAAACGATTAACAAATGAGTTCTACATTCTTTAATTGAATTAAAACTCAAATAATAATGTTAATCAAATTAAAAGAACAAAGAATTGAAAAAAGAGTGAAAGAAAGGTTTTGGTTGATAATCTCAGATTTATTACCCTTATTTCGCTGTTGATTCGAAAGAATCGATGCTTTGAATGAAAACGAATGTTTTAGTGTTGAGTGTAAGGTTTTGTGGTTTCTTCGTAACTTGTGTCTTGTGAAGTGTATGAAAGTCGTTGAAATGAATGTCAAGTCGTGAATTGTGCGTGTCTCGAACTGAGCCAAGCAAAGGGTATTAAAGGCACGAGGCAAATTTGGAGCAAGGAACCTGCGTATATACGCTGGAATAGCGTATATCGCTCATGGGGACGTATATACGCTCATCCAGCGTATATACGCTTCTCAGTTCCATTGATTTTGCAAAAAACGTATGTATTGTGAGCGTATTATACGCTGGATGTGGAGCTATATACGTCCTGGTGACCGTATATACGCTCAGCATCTGCGTATTACCTCACTGATTTCTATATTCTTCCAAAAAACCTCGAAATTTTCAATTCCTCCGATTTATTCGTGATTTCCCTGATCACGCACCTAGACACCCTTGCTCTCCAATGCAAGATTTCTAAATGTCTAAGAAGTTCCACGTATTCCGGATATTTTTCTAATTATTCACGTATTCTGCGTATTCTGCGTATTCAAACATTGCAAAATTCATAGAAAATCATAGAAAAATCAGAAAAATAATTTAAAATATTGGCGATCAGAAAAATGTGACGCACATGATGGAAAACAAAAAGAACGGGAATCGCCAGTGTAACTCGTTTGAAAAACCTTTGAAAAACCCTTAGTTTATCCAGAAAAACCGAAAGAAAATAGTTGCCTTGTAAGTGACTTTGCTCAATAGTTCCGAGTACGACCTCACGTATTTCCAACTTTCGTGAGTTCAAAAGCATCTTTGCCGAGTCGAATAAACGCAGACCGTATAATTTTCTCACGGATTACTCATTTGGGAGAACACATTTTCAGAGGTCTACAGTAACCTTCGGTTGCTCAATCATTTTCCGTTATTTGTTTGATTCTAAGATCCAAAGAAATAGAAGAGCTTATGGATTTGCTAGTGGAATTATATATTAAGAAGCTTTTTTCGTAGAGCTTACAACTATGTAATGCATGCAAGGAGTTAGTCCCTAAACACGACCTTGTCTATGACATGGTTGAGCTGCTTTTCCTGCCTTAGCTTTTTTCGGGTCTATTTACTTCACTTTAAATTCAGTTCAGTTCAGTTTCATTCAATTCAGTTCAGTTCAATTTTTAATCCAATTTCTCTCTCATAAAATATTCAGTTCAGCTCCATTCAGTTCAATCAATTCAGTTGATTTCAGTTAATGCAAACGGACTCGAAATGAGATGTGAGGTATACACCAATTTTGTGGGTGATTGTTATTATGCCAGCATGTAATACTATAAATATCATTCAATTAAGTTCTAAAATAATATGAATTAAAATAATTTCTTTTAGGTGAAAATCTTACCATTAAAGTGATTAAACGAGTTCCGTCCTTGTAAGATTACATATTTATTTTACAATGTGAATTCAAGCATATGATAAATTGATGGTCCAGCTTAAGTGTCTACTTAGAGTAGCATAAGAGGGGGTTTTATCCAAACAAAAAAAAAAGGGAAGATAAAATTACTGTTCATAATGAACAGTAGTGAGACAATTTTGCCCTAACCAACGCCACGTCAGCATCCACATGTGACGGTTGTGACCCTACTCCTCAAAGACGCTTCTTCGAAACACTTCCCTCTTATTTTCAACGCTATTTTCATCGCCATTTTCATTATGCTCCCCCCACCTTCTTCTCGTTGCAATGGCTTTTTCTTCTCCCTGCGACGGTTATGTCTCATTGTCCCCGTTTTTTTTCATGCGTCGGTTCTCTCTCTCATTCTCCGCCATACGTCGTCGCCGCACCACTGGTCCGCAACAAGTCGGGTGTCTGCTACCCATGGCCAATTGAAAAGGGGATTGGAAGTTAATGTTCGTTGTTTGGGGGCTTAAGGAGGAGCTCTGGTGCTGGGTTTCGCAAGTAAGAGTTCTTGAATTACGGTTCATATTTCGGATTTCATTGTAATTAGGGTTCAAATTTCGAATTTTATTGTTGAATTAGGGTTTGATTTTTTGTAGATCTAGGGTTTTATCAATGAATTCCGAAATTCCTAATTTTGGGTTTTCTTTATTTTGATTTTGGGGTTTTCCGTAACTCCTGATTTTTCGGGTTGATTTGAGGTTTTCCGTTGTCTATTTTGGGTGTTTTGGGATCGAAGGTTTTCTGGGTTAAGGGTTTAGTTCTCCCAGATTTGAGTTGTGGGTTAGTGCTCTTTTTTTTGCTAGCTTTTTGAGTGCCAGAGTAAGAAAGATGGAATTGTTATCAATGAAGTTGTGTTAGGTTTTGTTTGGTATGTTTAATGAAGGTTTGATGGTGTTTTATTGTTGTTTTGTTTCTCTTTAGTTTTAAAGTTAATCCCATTTCAACCTCTTTACAAAAAAACCCCGGTTAGAAATAAGCCTGAGATGAATCCATTATACTTGTTTGGTCATGTTAGTTAGAGAGTTAACAGGATAAACAAGAGTAGAGGAAATTTGCAAGAAGAGTTTGAACTCCGTTGAAGAGTCCTTTTAAGAATGGAAAGAATAAAAGTAGGGTCCTTATTCTGTCTATTTATCTTCTTAATTCATATGGGTTAAATTCTTTGGTTAGAAGGACAGATTTAGGCACATTGTTGTGGGGCATATTGCATACTGTAAATCATGTCTCTTCTGCAAGAGATGGAAATGAAGGGCATTGTGGTTTTTGTTAGGATTTCATGTATTAGTTGATGGGTATTATATCACACACTAAAAGTTGGAGTGATGTTGCCATTCATTTGTGTATCTAATTAAAATCTGGTTCAAGTGTAAAGGTTTTTAATTGGTCATGGAGGCGAAGCATGCTGCTTGATTTTTGCCTGCTGTCATTCTGCCAAGATTATTTGGACGCAAATTTCAAGTGAAATGGAAGGGTTATAGCTCAGCATTTTTGCAGACCTAACAAATGCCTTTGCGAAGAATGTACACGGATTTCAGGGCTTGCTCTGGTGCAACTATTTGAGTTGTTTTGGCGACAGAATCACCTTTCGAGGTGCGGTTGTTTTTTAATGTGTACTGATTTTGGGTTTCGTTATTTCATTTTGGGGGTTTCGTAACTCTGATTTTAGGGGTTGATTAGTTTCCGTGTCGATTTTTGGGTGTTTTAGGATCGAGGGTTGTTTGAACGGATTTTCTGGGTTTAGGGTTTAGTTTCTCCCATATCTGAGTGTGTTGTATTGCATCTTTTTTTTGCTAGCCTTTTGGTCAATTTTAATAATTTTTGCTTGCCTTTTTGTTTTTTTAGAGCTGTATCCACGTTTGAATAATGTAGAATTGCGCCTGAAATCCTCAGATACTGCTAATTTCTTTCTTTTCAATTCATTACCATGATTGCCTCATCAAGATATTGTTTAGGCAAGTGTTTGTTTGTATCCAACTAAAAACCTTTTTGGTTATTCAAGCGCATTACTAATTCATGTTCTGGGATCCTTTATCATTGTTTCTCTCTATTAATAGACTAGAGGGTGTAGAAAGATATGTTTCCCCCCAGCCCATGGGTATATACTTCTATTTTATTTTTATTTAGTTTGCTTAAATTTTCATGGGATTTTCCAAAACTTTAATTCAATTCAAAAATCTTCTCATGTTTTATGTTAGATCAAATTTGACAAAATATTTCTACCTTTTTGTAATTTATGTCACTATTTCGCCAATTTTGGAGAATGTACTTTATAATTTTATTGAGAATACAAATTTTTTTTTTTTGAGATCGGAAGTTTGGAGAGAATTATCCATAATATTGGAAGTTGGAAATGATGCTGAATGTTGCCTGTTGAAATGCTGAGTTCTGAAGATTGGATGGCAAGAAATCTGCTGCTGAGTTTTGTAAAATGTTGTTGTTTTGGATGATATTCAAACTGAGGTTAAACGTTTGTTGTCAGTTATTGGATTCCAGGAGATTTGATAAGGTGAAGTGAGTGTTTTCATTTGTCCTATATGCTTGATTATGAGTTGTTTGTTTTTGCTAGATTGGTTCTTTTACAAAAATTGCACTAAGAGGAAGTCTAAATATTTTGTTAACCTCATTTTAGAGCAATATTATGGTTGAGTATATTCATATAATGTGAAGTAAGTCCTGTTTGTTTGTTTTCCGCTTTAATTTGTTTTTTTAAATAATTTAACATTTGTTGAAATTTGTGATGTCTAAATTCAATCTGTTACCTGATTTTTAATGCAATTATATCTGATTGGGGCATTGCATGTAACAGTAAAAAAATTTTGTGTGTTTCTTTTCTAATTAAAATCATCGCTAAGAAGCCTAATTATTCCAATTATTAAGTAGATCAGAGCATATTAATCAATTATCAAATATAAAGGTTTGGATTATGTGAAAAATGGAGTTAATTAATAAGTTTATTTGTGTAATGAAATGAATGATTGAACGGTTAAGGTTGCTCGTGAAATAAGAACCGCGCATTGGAGGCTTGGAAGATGTAGAAGTGGTGGTCCAGAGATATTGCTTTATCAAGATCAACTCAATCCATTCTAAGGTTCAATTTTCTCGTGAAATGATTTCTACTTTGTTGTTGACTAATATTAGTCTGATTTGTCAACTGGGAAAAAATATTTATTGGCAACTTGGCAAAAACTTTAATTCAATCAAAAAAACTTCCTCATTTATTTTAGATCAAATTTGATCAGAATATCTACCTTTTGTAATTTATGTCACTGTTTATGCAATTTTGGAGAAGTATCCATAATTTTATTGAAGTACATTTTTTTTTTTAGATTTGGAAGTGGATGCTGAACTCTCAAGCTTACTTTAGCACAAGTTCATCTGTCACTACTTTTTGAATTTAAACTGTATGCAGCTTGAAGTTAGAGTTTACGAAACTGAGCAGATTTTTACTACATTATACTTTTTTGCTCCTTTTTGGGTTGTCAATGGAGTAGAGAGTGGAAGCAGTGGGGCTTTCACCCCTGTCTCTCGGAGATATTCGTGTGGAAATGAAATCTCGAAACCAAGATATTGATGGAAATGTTCCTGCTACTACTGCGATGAGCTTATGGAGGTTGAAAATTGTGTTTGGAGCATGAGAGAGTGAAAGCTTTCAATACCTGATTGTTATGGATGACAGAGAACAAATTCAGATTCAAAAGACAACTTTGAAAGCCTCTGCCCGTGATAACATAAAGGTTAGGTTTCTTTATATTCTGTCATAATTTTCCTTGTTGTTTGCAATATAATTTTAAAACTTGGTTACTGGAAACCTTCCTTTGCTATTGTCTATGAGTTTGGTAAGTTACTGGCAGTTATTCCTGCAGAATGATTTAAACATATCATTGTATGTGCTCCTTAAGATGTTAGTCTTCACTTGTATTTTTCAGAATAATGGATCAACAATTTGGTAGTTTCGGCTAACACATTACCGGGGTAAAATTTTTTCTTTGTTAGGACATAAGGTATTACTTTGTTGAGTGTATAAAAAAAATTGTTTCGTTGATTTTATCCATTTATAATTTTGGAGTTAAAGAAAACAGCTGAAAAACCCGAAATTAAAGGAGTACCTTTCAGTAACTAACATGGACTATTCACTATTATTATTAACTATGATAATGCAGGGCAGCAAGCTATAGTTGCAATGAAGCTCGTATTGATCGAGTATAGGGTCCGGTAAATCTTCAGGATGGCCCCGGTTCATAAGGGGAACTTTCGGTACCTGCATGGCTGCAATTGAAAGAAGACTACTAAATGAAAATTGTTGGATGGCTAACCATAAGAAGTCGTAAGTACCACTGTCGTGCATCAAAGCATTGACTGCAAACACATGTTGCCTATTTGATTATGTCATTATTAATTGTATACAACATTTTAGATACACATCATTTTTTGTCCGATGAAATGTATAACCAAAAAATTAGATGGTTTTTATCTACAAAACACTCACTTGTCCATACTAATTTTAACTTTTATCATCATTTAATTTTTCACTAATTTTGTTTTGAGAATAACGAGAAATTTATCAATATAATAAAGTGGAACACGGCGCGCGCTGCGCGCGCCGTGTACACTAATGTTGGTACAAGGTAACATAGTCTTGTGTTTTATTTTAGCGCTAATATGATCCATGTTGATTATGTCTTTGGAAGTGTTTATTTTTGATACTATATATTTATAGCCACCTTGATTTAGCTTATTTAAATCATTACTTGAATATTCAAAGTTTTTTACTTTTTAGTCACATTAGTTTAAAATGCATGATTAATCGAGTGATCAAACATTCTTTGTAAAAATCATTCCGTGACACAATGTGTACGGTGGTAACGACTAGTATATAAAAAAAACTGAGCTGACTGTTTGACTCATTTCTTCGAAGTTCCCCAATTATATTTCTCACTGGCTTATTAATTCTAGCTTCTTAGGGGAAGGGAAACATGTATGTTACTTGAAATATTTCTACAAATATTATATATTAAAAATGCACAACATGAAAAATTGTTTAAAATTGGAAGACTAACAAATATATAGTATTGAAACAAAAACCGATCAAAAATATAATTAGATACTCCGACTATGGTAACATGGACCAAACCCGTCCAATCATTAGCGCTAATCTAACAATGGAACCTATTTTGGACGAATTGAGTTTTACTTGCTCTGTAATTCGTTAATATCCGACTGAATCTGGATTGTTTTCAAGAAAAAGGAAATTAATTATGTAAATTTTTTAATTTTTTGAATTTGATCATAATTATGATAACTGAGGCTTGGTCAAATTCACCATATAATTTACTCTATTTAAAATAGATTAGTAGTTTATTTAATTTAGTTTCCTATTTTGATCTTTTTTTTGTCCGTAATGATTAACCCTCCAGGACTTTTTATTTTGATCTTTAACAATGTTAATTGATGGTGTAAAACTGTCAATAGTTATCAATTTTGTTTGAATGTGAATTAGAGAGTTGATCACTGCTTAATTAAAAACCAAAGACCTTACCATGTATAGTTTTTGAAAAATTGACGAAGGGTTCAAGTAGTAACTTAATCCAATCTTTTGTTCCCGCTATTAGAAGTTCGAAATTCCTCTTTCTCTATTCCCTTGGTAACCGCCCATCAATTCAAATCACAGGTAAGTGGTAAATCTACATAACCTATTGGATTGAAAATCAAGAGGAACACACTAAGATATGGAACTAGATAATTTAAAGACGCAAATTTTATTAGGTCATAAGTGTTTCAGGATGACATTATCAAGGTCAGATCCTTTCATTATTATGTAAATATTATCTTCCGTAATTATAGGTTAATTAATGACTAATTGATTCTATATATCAACTTATAACTTTAATCCCTCCTTATTCTTAACTGATCGTAATATTGTATAGCCTTAAATTTAAAGCTTTACTAGTTGTCTCTGTTATATAAAGTGTATTCTTTTAATGAATAGAAACACATCTTCTTCTCATAATTTCTTATAATGGTTCAAGAGCATGTGTATCTCGTTACAACTGCTGTTGGTGGTACAGAGGAAACTAATCCAGAGGCCTGTGTTCTGGCTCGTCAAGATCTCTTCTTTTTGGTGCCTAATCGGCACACTTATCACAAATCTGTTTCCTGCCTCTGAGGCCCGTAACCTCCAAGCAAATTTGTGGACATTTCCAACGCACTTATGCTCTACCTACTCGTGGTCATATCACAAGTGAAGGATAAACTCAATCGCATCACCAAGGGTGGTCAACCTCAAGAAATTATATGCAATCTCTCAAAACTTGCGACCGTTTGCTTCGCTGGGCAGCAAATTGAAACGAGATCTTATTGACCGAGTCTCCTGGCCTTGAATGATCCACAACTCCGTCATTGAAATTCGGTGAATGCTTCGGCTCCACCTACTCTTTGAGGAATTAACACGAGAAACTGATTAACAAGGAGCTCTCCTACAACAAACTCGGCTGATTCCTCCCTTTCCACCATTGCAATTTGCTACATCAAACAGGCCTCACTCTCAGCCTAACGGCAACAACAACACCCGTACCAAATTCAGGTATTTCCTTCCAATCAAAACAACCATACTAAGCAACCAAGACTTTCTGGCAATGCAATGGTCGTGAACAATGGGTCCAGTTGTTGCTCATTGCAATTGTTCAACAAAAGTTTCCTAATGCTACATACACCATCAATCATCCATAATCGTCAAACCACTTCCCAACCAACACTACATCTTGCTTTCCCCTCTATTCCCTTAGATCCTTGATAGCGTGCCTCCCACCATGTTACTGGTGACTAACATATCTCTTATGCATACTTCCGTATGAGGCAATGAAACTAGTCGTCCGGTGACGGTAAGGGTTCTAAAAATTAACTCACGTTGGTTTATTCTCCTCAACAAATTCTTTGAACTACAATGTTCTTGTTGTTCCTGCATAATTAAAATATTTATCTCCTATCTAATTAATTTCAAGCAAATGATAATTTTAATCACTTTCTCATCCATTCTTTTCTTTGAAGGAACCACAACGGGGGCATCTCTCTTCCAGGGGCCAAATTAAGTCTGGTATCTATGATCATACCACTTCTATTAAGGTCTAAAATGCAATAAGTACTAGTTCTCTTGATTGGCATCATCGCTTGCCACCCATCTCAGCATGCCTTTAGCACATTATCTCTAGAATAAATTAAATGTGTCCAGTATTTCTAACCTACCATTACTCTTGTGCTTGAATAAAAGTCATCGAACTTCCTATTCTCTATTTCTTTCAATTACTTCTTCGCTCCTCTTTGAATATGTATAAACTGATCTTGTGGACTTCACATTATCTTAGATGTTTCAAATATTACATAATATTTGTGAATTATACCAAATACATTTGGTTATTATCACTTAAACAAAGAAATCTGACACCAAAATAGTATTTTTCGATATAAAGCTCTTGTTGAAAAATACTTCAGTCACCACCAACTCTATTTTACTCTGATAATGGTGGTGAATATGAAACTCTTCAAACGTTCCTCTCAATTGATGGCATATATCACTTAAACTAACCTCTCTTCATACCCTCAACACATGGTCTTTCCTCCGAACGTCGTCATCGTCATTATAAGTTGAAACTATCTGCCCTTATTACTCTGCTAGCATGCCTCGTTAATATTGGACTCATGCTGTTCAACTGCACTTATCTCTTATCACTGATTTAAAATCCAACACAAATAATGACTCACCCATTCTAAATTATTTGGTGTTCAATACCCAACTATAGTAAACTAAAAAGCTTTGGCTCCTTTGTTATCCTTTCTTAAACCAACAACTCTCATAAATTAAAATAAATCCAAACCATGTGTTTTCTTTGGATAATCTCCCACACAAGTCCTATTTTGCCTAGAATTAGACTCTCACCGTATCTACATACACCCTCGGCATGTTCATTATCATCGAACATAAATTTCCGTTCTTTGACAAAAACCAGTGTCTCCTCCTTTCGCATGGTTAGAAGAATGGCACCTCTCACCTCACCTATTCTAAACTCCTACTTCACTCCCCCGACCACCAATACCTCTCCTACTTACTTCTTTCCGCTGCTCAAACAACAACAGATCAACACTACTCCTATTACAATCCCCCACTATCCTCTCCTCCATCCACACCACAAAATGCCAATCATACCTTACCCTTTCCATCCCTCCACAAATGACCACCTGACTCAACATGGCATAAGGAAAACCGATTCAACAATTGAATTAAATGCAGAGGTTATTGAGGTTGAAGCCTAAAAATATACATCAGCCTTCAAAAGTCCAGTGGTGAGAAAGCCATGGATGCTGAAATAAATCATTAGCAAAAAATAATACGTGGGATCGTCCCCTCCTCTCCTCACAAAATGTGGTGGGTGAAATGGACTTTCGTATTAAGAATAAGTACAAAGATGGAATATTAGTCAGTACGCTAGATATGTTGCAAGGGATTTAATCAACGACCCGATTATTATGGGGACACATTTAGCCTTGGTCGTCTAAAACCCCAACAGTTCGCCTTATTTTCTCTTGCTGTGAGCCAAAGTTCCTCTCCGTCCGAAACTAGACATCAATAATGGCATTTCTTACAAGGCACATAACCGAGATAGTTACCAATTCACCACCAGGTTATAGTGATCCTAAAAATCCTACATATGTGTGCAAGTTAATAAGCCTCTATGGTTAAAACAAGGCACCGAGAGCTGGTATCAAGGTTGCTGACAACATTTGGTCCATTTGGGATTTCAGAACACTATCTCTGACTCTCTCTAATTTATACTTCATAAAAAATGGTCAACTCATCTATTTTGATTGTCTATGTTGAATGAATATTATTGTGACAAGGTAATGCCACCTCATTCTTTTTGAAGCTTTTGCAAAACTTGCTGCTTCGTTCTCCTTAAAAACTTGGGGACTATCCTATTTTCTAGGGGTTGAATAATGCTCATGCCAAATGCATTTACTTAAGTCAAAGAATACAGTACGGCATTTTGTGCAAAGCCAACAAGGATGATGCCAGACCAGTAAGCCATTTCCCCTTGTTACTGATCCTCCTTTTCTAAACATGGAGAAGCCATTGGTCCACTACGCAGTACCGCCAGCTTCATTGGTAGTTGCTCCATATCTTGGTCTACAGGTCCGATTTCCTTTCCAACGTCAACAAGTTAGCCAATACATGCAGAAGACGCAACTGAGGCACACATGCAGGCACTGCACCGCCTCCTACGATCTCAATGGTACATCAAACATGGCTTTATACATTGCATAAAAACTCTCCTCTTACTCCCCATGCTTTCTCGACTCTGAATGGGCTAGAGATAAGGATGGATTACATCTCCAAACAGCATATATTTGTTGTATTTGGGAAAGAACCCAATTTCTTGGTCCATCTGGCAACAACGCACAAGAGCAAGGTCTTTCCCCGATAGGGCCGAATATCGAGCCCGTGGCAAATGCTACTGCTGAAATTTATGGGTCACCAAATTGTTTCAAGAACTGAGTCATAAAACTTACAGCAGTCCTGTCATCTATTGCGACCAATTGCGGGAGTACATATTAGTGCAAACCTCGTGTTCCCCTCAAAAATGAAACATTTAGCTCTTGATTATCCATGTTCGAGAGCATGATTCAAAGTGGCATATCTCCGAGTATCCTACATCTCTACAATGATCAGCTTGCCGATGTCTCACCAAGCCTTCAAGACAAACTTTTACTAACACTAACAGCAAAATCGGGCTTCTCTTGCCGACCGATTTTGAAGGGCGTGATAAGGATTGCATTATCAAGTCAATCCTTTCCCGATTATTATGTAAATATTATCTTCCGTAATTATAGGTTAAATTAGTGATCTAATTTGATTCTATATATCATATACTAATCTCCTCCCTTTATTTAAGTGTCGTAATATTGTATAGCCTTATTTAGCAAAGCTCTTACAGTTGTCTAACTGTAATATAAGTGTATCTTTTAACATGAATAGAAACACATCTTCTTCTCATATCTTATACAATAGTAGGTAAGTAATAAGCAGAGGTAAAAAAGATAGACAATATTAGTAGAAGATGATAAGATAGTTTATGATAGATTAAAATAACAGCCTACTCCCGTATTATTAGTTGATTTATTTGATAGTAGATCAAAATTTAATTGTTAATCAATTGACAACACCTACAACGACAAGTGCCGCTACTATCGGGGCACAACTACCCTTGGAGAATCTGCTTTCCGACAACAACCAGTTGGTGCAACTCTGAGAATTACCAATTCCCAAGAATAAAATTTCTGTTTGGCATAAAATAGACGATGAAGAGTCTGAACTATCATTAATTTAATACATCGTATAATATAGGAAATTGTCAACAACTACCCTTTTTTGTCAAACTTGCAAAACAACTACCCACTTTTTTTTTTAAAACAACGTACCGTACTTTTTATGAAAAACTTTGGTGAACCACGCCTAATCTGGTTTTCTGGAGCTTAATCCACTAAATTCACCGTGCTAGTCCTTAAAATCTGGTTTTGCGACTTATCCCAACTCTTGTTTATGTGAATGCCGAATGCCCCACTTATACTCCTACCTACCCAAACTCCCCTCCAATTCAATTCATTCTACCGTTTTCAATTCTTGTCACTCTTCTTCTCTCTCCTCTCTCACTCTGACTTACTCATCACTCTCATCACTCGCTGTTCTTCACTTTCTCAATCCTCTCTCCTCCAAATCTCCTTCTCTTCTCTTAATTCTATTGTATTTCTCTTTGTTTTTTTTCGTTTTACTGGCAATTGTGGTGCACGCGAAGTATGGCGAGGCTTCGAGAAAGTGGAAACTCCGCTGTGTCCGAATAGGATCATAACCAAAAATGGGCAGTTGTAAGTACTCAATTTTAACTTATTTTCATGTTTTGTATCTGCTTTATTTGGAACCTATATTTTGGAATCTGGTAGCCTTGATTTGTGGTTGTGGTTGGAAACGCCTAAATTTTCAATTCTTTGTTTCTGACTTTTGACTGCCTTGGTATTGTTGTTGTGGTTTTCGATTATGTAACGTTTCACGATGTTGTATTTTTTTGTTGTTCATCTTGAGTGAAATTATGTGTTATTTGTTGTTTTTAGGTGAAAATTGTCCGTGGTTGAGTGTAATTTCTTTATTGCTGGTTCTTTGATGAATTGAGGGTGAAGTAGTTTGGTGTGGGTGGTGTTGTTGATACGACAAAATGGGTTGAAATGTGTAGTCTGATGTCGTCTTGGGTAGTGAGTAGTTAAGTTTTTCCAGAGTAAGTTCGAAGAACCAACTCGTACAAATGTGGTTATGTAATGTGGTCAGCTTTAGGTACTGGGGGTTCAGTTAGTTTGACAAAGATGATGTCAGAAGCTTGTTGATGTAGATGACAAGAATGAGTCAATGTGTATGGTGATTTTGGAGAAATGGCAGTGTCTACAGTAGCTGGGCCAAGTATTTGGGCTGTCCAAGAGTTGTGTTGAATTCAAAGTTGTAGTTCAATCTGGGTTGAAAGTGAAGTTAGAAGCCCAAAAGCCAATAGGAAAAGCCCAAGACTTACCTTACACCACACATTCTCTCACACTGACATACATATTGATTAGATAACTCCAATGCAATTCCTGTTGACCACACCTGTATCTCAACCACCCCTTTTATTTCAAAAAAGTTAGTCTCCAACTACATCCAGGAAACCTAGAATCATTTTAACATTCTCTTTCAATACAACCAAGAACCCTGCTGTAGTTCAACTACCATCTGTCAACCTGTAGACGACCAAAGAAAGAACAAAGAGGAGGACAAGGGAAGAAAGAAGGTGAAAAGCAAGGTCCTTCTAAATCCAGTAAAGAAGAGAAAAGTGAGGAACAAAAGGCACATTGTGTATGGTGGTGT
>SNQN01000404.1:0-55399 GCA_008642245.1 Bassia scoparia
CCCCCGTCTTGAGTATCTTAGAACCTTCACACTCTTAATCAACTACAACCTGCCCCCATAGGAAAGAAACCAACAAGCAGCCTAATTCTGAATCATTGAGGTGACTTTATGAACCAATGACTTACATTGAGCAATTGAAAGCTTTTTGGAGGAAAGAGGGAAACCTAGGTACTTAAAAGGAATAGTATCTTTTTGAACACCAAGTAGTTGCTGGAAAAGAGTTTGATCCTCAAGAGAGATACCTCCAAAATAAACCTCAATTTTCTCCAAATTGGCTGAAAGGCCAGAAGCTTGTGAGAACTTATTGAAAGCATTAAAGAGTATAAGGATGGATATATCATCAACTCCAGCTAAAAGGAGTAAATCATCAACAAACATCATATGAGAAATGTGAAGTTTCTCACATTATGGGTAATAGTTGAAATTTGGATTGTATTGCTAGTCACCAAGACACCTCGATAAATACTCCATGGAAACAGCAAAAAGGAAGGAGATAGGGGATCTCCCAGTCTCAAACCCTTTTAAGCTTTAAAAGGCTTAATATGACTACCATTGAGTAAAATTGTATAAGAAACTGTTGTAACACAAGCTAAGATCCACTGAATGAAAATCAAAGGGAATCTTAAATCATGTAACATAGCTTCAATGAAGTGCCACTCAACAGATTCATTAGCCTTTCTAAGATCCACCTTCAGCATACACCTAGGAGAGACTTATTTATGAGAACAACCTTTCAATAATTCAGTAGCTAACAAGATATTATCTTCAATGTGTTTCCCTAGAATGAAACCTGCCAGAGATTCATTAATCACGTCCCCCAATAACTCTTACTAATCTAATGGTCAAAACCTTAGAAATGATTTTGTATAAGAAGGTACAACAAGCAATTGACCTAAAATCATTAACATTTTGAGGGTTAGGGATCTTAGGGACTAATGTAATAGTAGCACAATTCCAAAGAAGCTTGCAAATGGCCAGAAGAGAAGAAGATATGTATAGCTTGAAGAATGTCATCCCTAATAATGTCCCAAGCATGTCTGAAAAAATGGTCATTATAACAACAATGCTTGGGCCTTTATCAGGATCAATTGCCAAAAGAGCATCATAGATCTCACCATCAGTAACAGGAGCATAGAGCATCACCCGATCCTCATGAGATAATTTAGGACCTTTCCTAATAGTAGACAAGTCAATACCGAGAATACAAGGACCTTTAGAGCCAAGAAGATCCTTATAGAACCTGCGAATTTCCTACTCAATCAAAATAGGGTCCTTGATCACATTGCCAAATGAATCCATAAGAGAATCAATTATATTTCGAGCTTGTCTTTGTTTGAGTTCGGCATGAAAGAACTTAGAATTGGAATCACCAAGCTTTATCCATTTTTATCTCGATTTTTGTTTCAATATGCTTTCCTCAACATCAGTCCAAAATTCAACTAATCTAACAGCAGCAGCTTCTTTACCATATAAATCAACATTTGAGGGATGAACAAATAACTATTGTTGAATATCCTCTAATTCACCATAAGCAACCTGAATAAAAAGGAAATATTAGAAAAATGCTCAGTATTCAAAGATTTTAGTTTACCGTTCAAATTATTCAGTTTTATCCCACACTTGCTACATTAGGCTCAAGTGTAGATCAGAAAACCAGCCTTCCTTGATAGAAGAAATAAAATCAAGGTGATGGACTAATGTATTAAGAAATCTAAAAGGTTTCCTTTTATTAGGAGCAGAGAATAAACAATCTATCCAAATAGAAGTGTGATTAGAAAGAGATGGAGGTAAAGAAATTGCCTCAACCTGAGGAAAAAGGTCTAACCATTTAGAATTAACCATAGCCTAATCGACCCTTATAGCCACTGTAGTTTCATCTTAAACTTTATTATTCCAAGAGTAATATCTACCTCTCTTCTAATAACTTGTAGGCGTGTGCCCTCATGGGGCCTACGTCCTACGTCGATTTTAACTTTGGGCTTGAGCCACGGATACCGCACATGAGTGCGTTGGGGGGTGTTGTTGATAAAGGGGATCGCCACCATGCCTATATAGGTTAATCACGGACACTCGAAACATTGGTGTCAAACTAATGGCCCCACTATTTGGTCTGGTAACCAGAGTGTGGGTTCGGGGACATGGTACGGAAAAAATCTTTGACCTAATCCGCCCGCATGTAGCAGCCTCTACTTGGTCTCTGTAGTTCCATAAATCATAATAATTGAATTCAAAGAGGCTATCGATTTGACCTTTAAAAGCGCACTAAAAATATTGCAAGGGTTGATTTCTATTATGCATGCAACGCTACTTAGCCTAATAATTGTGACCACTTCGAATTAATCAAATTAATATGGTGCCTAAAATCCATTCGTCCATAATTAATCTAAAATTAATGTGATTTAAGCGATTTTCGATTTTGATTAAGCAATCGAAAGAGTCATAGGCACAAAGATTAAGAATAATATATATAAAACTCAAATATATACAAATCAACTTACCTTGTATCGCTATCAATACAAAAGAAAACAAAAGTTAGTGCATCAAAATCTTTGCTTCCAATTGAATCATTTATCGCAACAAAGGAAATCGTTAACATTGACAATTACGATTAAAACGATTGCGATAGGTTGAAAACAAACGAATTTGCATGATTAAAAACCAAAAGCAAAACAAAATTCAATGTAGTATAATAATCAAAATTAATAACAAGAGAAGAAAGAGTGTTTGATTGAATAGCCTCAGAATTTGTACCTAAATCCGCAAAGATACGACTTCGAAAGCTAAGATGTATTCGAGAGACTTTTGATTTTGAGAGTGGTTTGTGTTTGTGGATTGAATTTGAATGAGAGACTTTTGAGAGCTTTGAATACTGATTTTTTGTTGATGTTGATTAAGCACCGAGGGCATGTATTCATAAGCATTTTGGGGAAGGATTCGATAGCAAAAACCAATTCTATCTATCTTTCGTTTGATATCTTTGAGAATTTTTGCATCTATATCTTTTGGATATAAACTGTTATCCGAGAATTATAMTTTATCTAATTTTGGCTTCCTAGGAGATCAAGATTAACCTTCTAGAATATTCCGAATCAGTCATGAATTTTCTGGATTTCTCTTAGAATTTCAGAATTTATTTATTTTCAAAAATCATTTTATAAAACTTGTAAAAATCATAGAAAATCAAAGAAAAATAATCTAAAAAAACAAGGGAGCTCAAAAAAACGAGAAGAACAAAATGAAAAGTAGAAATTATAGAAATAACAAATGGATATTATTCTAAAAAAATCCTAAAATTAAAGGAAAAAAGCCTAAAAATAAAAAATAATTCAAATAAATAAAAATAAATACTTTTCGCCTATTATTGGGCCCTTGATGTATCATTTCAAACGCAAATTTAATTGGACTTGTGCAAATGGGTGTGGTTTATGGATTTTATCGCAACTTTTATAATCAAATCTATTTCGAAATGTCGTACCTTTTCTCATCAGCTATTTAATTTGGGGAGACATGTTGAATGACATATTAGGTTTTGATGATGATTATAAACATATGATGGTTATCTACTAATGTGTGTGTTGAGTCGTGCATGAATAAGTTATGAGCAGAAAGAAGAAGTTGATGTTCACTGTTCAAGAAAGAAGTATACAATGACCATAGAAGAAGTCCGAAGGAAATCCARCCAGATTGAGTTACAAGATGTCTCAAGTGGAGCYTTAATATGTGATGATGACCCGGAGTAGGATGAAKCATGTTAAAGGTCATCACTGAAGACTATGGATGTAACAAAGGAAATCAGACTGGAGGAACTCAGGCTTTAGAGTCAAATCTCACTAGAGGAACTCAACGAGTGAAGGTGTTCGTCCATGAGATCAAGTTGTGATTTACAGGACAAATTTCTTGGAGTCTTAAAGGTGTGATGATCATCCTAGGAAAGGAAAGAAGCGTCCGTGACTTGGAGAAATCATGGAATGTATAATCACGGGCTTCAAAGTAAGAAAATAGAAACTGTATTTTGGAACTAGAGGAACTTGATCGTCTTAGAGGAACTTGGTCTGCGAATCAAAGTATTCAGTGTCGACTAAGTTAGTGCCATAATAATAGGGAGTGGTTTTGAATGAGTTAGTAAATTGGTTTTAATGGACAAAATAAAAGAGGTTTATAAAAATATCCTTAATAATAGGTAAGTTTGTTAAGAAAAGATTTTCTTAAATAAAATCTATTTAATTGTAAATATCTTGAGATAAATAAAATAAATCTTTTCAACAAACTATTATTTAGGAAGAAAGATATTTTTATAAAACAAATTTTATCTTTTAAATTTTAAAACATATTTTCTCATTTTAAAATAAATCTAATTTTATCTTATGGAAAATAAAAGAATGTGGTTTTAATTTGACTTAGTAAAATCAGTTGAGAAAATTAAGGGGCAAGTGCTCTTATATCTGCTAAACTTGTTGGCCAAGCTCACACGTTCTCCTAGTCTCCTAAACTTGGGGAACTAGTAAACTGTTCTGGAGGAACTTGGTGACTGAAACATAAACCACACGTTTTATTCAGTTAGTTGCACTTTTGTAGGTGCTTGGGCAGCAAGGCTAGCACGTTTAAGGAATGTTATGCTAGTGGGAGTAATGGGGAAGTCGTGCATTTACTAGAACACTATAAATAGATGTCTTCCTCATTCATTACAACCTGTCTGACTTGTGTCATTCCATAGTGTGACTTGCGTWATTTCAAAGTATTATATTTTAGAAGTCACTCTAGAATTAAGGTATGATTTAGTAATCAACCTTAGGAGCACAAATTAATATAAATGGGGAGTCTAATGTTATATTCTAAGTTCATTTAATGATTCGGTTCCATGAGTTCCAAAGTTCCATTACTAGTTCCATTGAAGAAGTTTCTATATTTTCTATACTTTATATCCATTGAGTCTGTATCTCTGAAAGAAGAGAAAGTGACTCTCGTAATGGGGAGTCGGTCAAGGGTTAGAGGGAACTCTTGATGGGTCTTTGAGTTAGTGTCTCATAGACGGACTTTGAGTGTTGTATCTCAAAGGGAGCTTTGAATTAGATTTTCAAAGCGGGCTTGTGAGTTAGGGAGAATTCATAAGCGAGGGATTTCTAATGAAATCGTGCAATCAATAGTGGTTTGATTGTGGGGGCTTTCTAGTTCGCGGAGGAACTTGAGAGCGGGGTTCTAAAGTTCGTGGAGGAACTTGAGAACGGGAATCTTTGATTGTATGTAGGTATTGTATCCTAATATAATAAAGACGAAGTCATGTGTTGTATCAGGCCACAGTTTTTCCTCTCTTGGCGTTTGTCTTGAGAGTTTTTGTGTTTTGGAAATCTCTTGTTCTTTATGTTTTGATTTGAGTTTCTTTTATTCCGCAAACAGGCACTCATGTTCTCTCACTACAATTCACCCCCCTCTTGTAGTGTTTAGTCCATCTAACAAGACACTTTTGGGTGTCTATGGAACTGTAAACTCTATATCAGACATCCAACCAACAAAATCTCTRGGCTYAGCCACTTGCACTGTCYTACCATTAAKCCTATCATGTTCAGATTGAATAGCATTAAAATCTCCGAGACAAATCCACGAAACATTTCCAACAGTAAGGGACTTAGTATCATTCCACAACTGAACCCTTCCAAATGGATCCTTTACAACATATATAAAAKTAMAAGCCACTTGTAATTTCTAATCCAAAGAGCTATCGAGGCAATTAATGAACTAAGGATGAATGAAAGGCACAGAGATAGAGAGCCTACCTGCTAGCCAGCCAACCTAGATTTGTCCAACACTTGAAAAACGAGAATTGGTAACTGTAGGGCTTCTCCCCCTTCAAGGGGGTTGACCTCAACTTCAGTGTCATGGAATTGAGCCATGGAATCCGCATGTGAATGCGTTGGGGTGTGTTGTCGAATTGAGGGGATCGCCACCGTGCCTATACAGGTTAATCACGGACGCCCGAAACATTGGTGCCAAACTAATGGCCCCACAAATAGGTCCAGTAACCAAAGTTTGGGTTCGGGGACATGGTACGGATTGAATCAGTAACCCAATCCGCCCGCATGTAGCGGCCTCTACTCGGTCTCATTGTAGTTCCATAAGTCGTAACATTGTGGAGTTCAAGAAAACCTATCGATTTGATCTTGAAAGGCACTAACAAATATTACTAGGTGGGTTGCTATTATGTACAACAATGACTTCTACCATGGATAAACGATCACTTAATTTTAGTCAATTTAATTAAGTGCCTAGAAACTGGTCGTCATGATTATCTGATTTTAATGTGATAAGCAATTGAATTCCGGTCTTGTTTAAGCAATACATACAAGTGGATAGAAATATTTACCAATGAAACATGAAGACAAAGGTTAGTAAAGCATAATATACATGTGTATCCTTCTCACCTTGTCTCTTGCAAATAAACAAATCGTTAAAGTAAACTAAAAGGAAACGCCCTTTGATCGAATTGCTAATCAAGACAAATAAACATGTTAGTATTGACAATAACGATATGCATAATAATAAATTTTGACAAGATGATGATAATAATAATAAGTGTTAACAAAAACGAATTTGAAAACGTGAGTAATCTCAGAGTTATACCTTGATTTCGTTCGTTGAATCGATTCGAAAAGGGGCGCGAAACTCGTATTTGAATGTGTATTGTGTATGGACAAGAGACTATGTAAGTTTTTGAGCCGTGAAGTTTTGGTCATGAAAGTTGTTCAGAACTCGAGAGGCAGGCCGTATTATAGGCGTGAGGAGGAAAAAGTGAGCGTATATACGCTCAAACGAGCGTTATACGCTCGACTGAGCGTATATACGCCAGCTGGGAGTATATACGCTTGAAGATTCTGAAAATTCTTTGATTTTGAGCATATACGATCCAAGAAGCGTATATACGCTCAATGGAGCGTATATACGCTCACGTATTTTCAATATTTTCTCACGTATTCTCGGAAATTTTCGATTCTCTTTGGATTTTGCAGAACCTAGACACCTCTAATATGATTCTAGAGGGTTCTAGAACATTCAAGTATTTTTTGGGTATTTTTAAAGTATTTCTGATTTTTCTATGTTTTCTTGCGTATTTCGATCTTTGTAAATATTGTAAAATTCATAGAAAATTGTAGAAATCGGAAAATAATCTAAAAATACTGATGAGCTCAGAAAAATAAGAAGAATGTAATGAAGTGAAATCATGAAAATCACCATCAATTTATTTGAAAATCCTAAACCAATAAGATAATTCTAAAATAGAAAATGATTAAAGAAATTCTTTTGGCCTCTTCGTTTAAGCCTTGCCTCATGATTCAAGTGTGAATTCACACATTACGAGTTCAGCTGCGTCTCTTCGGAATCGAATCGATCACGAAACGTGGTATGTTTCATCATCGATTTACTCATTTGGGGAACACATTTGGGTGTCTATAGTAACCAACTCCATTTAGGACCTAATCAATATTAAATTTATAACTCATTTTCTTTTTAAATCTAGTTTCCGAAACACAATCACTTCAATATTATTATTAATTAGCAGCTTTTAAGTCTGAAGTCTTTGAGGGTCATTAAGACCCTTGACATTCCAATTGGTGATAATCATGGTCTAAGATCATTAAGGAGGCTACTGTCCTTCACCATAATCTACCCAGCTAGTCTTTCCTCATTTTTTTATCTCTAGCAATCAGATCCATGTATGAATTTGAATTAGAATGAAAGTGGAGGAGCAATGACCCTGTTAGAGAGGACCCTAGACTTCCTAGTAATATCCTGTTAAGGTCCTTCAGAACCTTTTCCACAGTTCAGGAGTTGGAGTATGCACTGAACAGAAATGAAGAAGTTCCAGTGTCCCTTGAAACCTCATTAGTAACCACAAAACTTGCAGAAACATTAGGTTCAGGATCTGCACTATAACAGTAGGAACCCAACTTTTTTTGCCTTTATCAGTAGGAACAGGAACTCAGAAGATGCCTTAGGTGCATCAGGCACATCGGGACCCTTAGGAATCCATTTTTGTGGACCAGGTTTGGAGGGAACATCTTAGAGAAATTGTAACTAAGCTTGCAACAAGTTTGGCAAAAGGAGGGAGCCCATTCATAGACTACCTAGCCTTTTGTTCTAAGAAACTACCACTTTCTCTTCAATTAGCACAGAGCGCACCAAGGGCTTAGTCACATCCATATCAATAAGAAATCGAGCAAGGAAATACGCAATTGATGTGTGGTACATCATCATCACAAATAGGGATCCCCAAAGCACCACCAATTCGACTAAGGAGTTAGAAAGTTCAACCATTCAATGGAAAGTTAGGTATCTTGATCCTTAGTGGAATTGTTTTCAGAACTTCATCATTAAACAGAATTTAGGCGACATGGTTTGAAATGAGGCCTTCATATAACACAACAACCATGTCTTCCTTACACCCAAATTTAATGATAAAATAGCCATACTCATGTAAGAATATTTTGGGTTTAGACACATTAGCCAGGGTTAACAACAAAATGAGACATTGTAGCAATGTGGTTGTTGTAGAACCTAATAATGCATATAAAATAACAACATTTGACCACTCAGTAGAACCCTTAGCAACCTCCGAAGCATCAAGTTCAATCACCTTTTTTCCTCTTTAATCATAGGGGTTTTAAAATTCAAGGACATACCTTTTGCAGCAAGATATCCCTGAAAAATTTCAAACCAAGACACCTGAACGGTCTTCTCTGCAACCGGAACTGATGGTAGAATAGTAGACGCACCAGCACTATCCCTTGGTGAGCCAACTTCATGAGCCTCAACCCCAACAATCGATTCGCCCTTGTTGTGAGTGGAAACAATCAAAGTCTCCTCCAATTGAAAATCACATCGAGCCCCAGAAGATCGAGAAGGATTTGAGGAAATAGGTGACCCCAAATCACCATTTCCATCAACATTATTCAATGGAACAGTAACCTCAGGCGAAGCTTCAGGAACCAAAAAATCCACAACAACAACTAATTGAAGAAAAGTTTTTTGAGACACAGTCGAGCGTTGAGGGAGTGAGGTTGAGTGCTTCTTCCCCATAAGAATCACACAAAATGGAAGCCGATTACTGTAGAACAATCATGGAAAAAAATCGCCGCTCTAACTTTCTCTCTCTCTCAAATTCCAGTCTTGTTTAAACAAATAAAAGAGTCATATGTACAAGAATCATGAATAATATATACAAAAATTAAAATTCAAATATATACAAATTACTTTACCTTGGATTGCTTTCAAAACAAGTGAAAACAAAGGTTAGAATATCAAAAGCTTCGCTTCCAAACGAATCACTTATCAAAACAAAAGAGATTGTTARCATTGACAACAATAATCATAATAATTGTGATGATAAAAGAAYGAAGGAAAATAAAAGTTATTTACATGTTGAAAACCAAAAGTGATTCAATCAAAACTCAATGTATTGTGTTAATCAAGTTTAACAATAAAAAGAAGAGAGAGAATTAGATTGAATAGTCTCAAAATTTGTACCTAAATCCGCAAGGAAGCGACTCCAAAAGTTGCAAGGAATTCGAGAACTTAGAGTTTTGGTAAGTGATTTGTGTTTGGTGAATTAAATGTGTGAGAAGAGAGATTTTTGAGAGTTTTTGTATTGCACGTATACCGAGTAGTATTTCTGTATTTCATAGATCATATTAGATGTTCGTTGATTTTTGTTGATGATCGAATAAACACCGAAGGTATGTATTTATAGGCGTAGATAAAAAATAAGATAGCAAAACAAGCACATATACGTTGTACAAGAGCGTATACGTTTGTGGGAAGTCTATATACGCTCGTGTGAAGCGTATATACGCTTCTAGTGACGTGACAATACACGTTGCCAACGTATATACGCTTCCAAACTACCTATCGATCTTTTGTCTGATATCGTCGGGAATTTTTGCATTTGATTTTCTAGATTAAATATATAGTCCGAGAAAATCCTAGATCTACATCTTGACTTTCTTGGAGATCAAGATTACGCTTCTAGAACATTTCGGATTAATCCYGAGTTTTCTAGATTTCTCTTAATTTATTTATTTCAAAAATCATTTTATGAAACGCTAAAAACTTATAAAAATCATAGAAATTCACAAAAATCAAAATATACCTCTCGATTTCAGAAATCGGACAAAAATAAAATTAAGGTGAATATCTTAGAAATGACTTTGTAAATGATATAAAAGATCTTATTGCTAAAGAAAAAGGCCTAAAAATACGGAATAATTAAAATAACTAAAAATTAATATTTTCTGCCTATTATTGCCCTTGTGTGTATGATTCGATCTTAGTATTTTTTTCAATTAGTGAAAATGGGTTTAATTTATAGTTTTTCCAACTTTCAAGTGTCTACAATGGCTCGCTCCAAATCAGGAACAATTATGATCAACCTCCCATGTATCAGATGGAATTTCAGTTTTGCACAACTCAACAAATCGTACTAAGCTTTCCACGGGATTAATAAAGATGAGGACAGATGGGAGTGTGATCTCAGGCAAGAGTATCAAGCGTTGGCAGTGCTAATTCACACTAGAGGAACAAAGCTGAAATGATTGTTATCCAGATACTAAAGTGTTAAATGCTGATACTTACTCAATGATCGGGATGGAGGCTAGAAATCTTAAACATATATGGAAGCATTCAAAGTTCCCTGCAAATAAAAGTAGTAAAGGGGTTAAAAAAGTTGCGCTTCTTTATTTGTCCTTCCTGTGCGTATAGCTACATTATGAGTTGTAGGATAAAGTTATCCTAAACCTGAGTTGGGTACCTAGCACCAAGCCTGAGGTTGAGAAAGGAATCAAGGAGGGATCGGTCACTCTTCCTAGACTAGCCTCCTATTGTGTCAATCTTGAGTAGTTGGGCAAACTAAAGTGGTCCATTAGGAGTAACATTGAACAATCTCAACTTAAACAGTGTCCAAGGCGGTGTTGAAAAAAGGAATGATAATTCGAAGAGATAGTGAAGCAGAAGAAGACTTGGATCTGACCCAATGAAAGAGAATAGTAGGATAAAAGCTACGTTATTAGAGAAGCAGCTGCTAGCAACTACAAGTAAATGCAATTCGTGTGGATGAAGAAGTTTGAAAAAGGGAATGCTTAAAGTTGTCCCTATTGAGGAGCCTCATTTAGAATGAAAGTGGTTGAGAGAGAATCAGGAAATGAAATTCTCAGGAGGAGCCTTGTTGGATCCTATCTAAGAAAAGTAGATCAAAGGAAGATGTTCTTGAAGCCTAGCCTCATTTGGGTCATGTCTAGAAAGAGAAGTTGAGGAGATACTCCCAAAACCAACCTCATTTGGATCATGCTCAGAAGAAGTTGAAAGAAATATTCAAGACGTCAAGCTTATTTGGATGAGAGCGAAAGAGAGAGAGAGACATTGTGAGGAATTTTCTATCGGAGCTTCATTTATCCATGACGTTCTTAGAGAGAGATAACTCAGGGCATCATCACGTGAACTACAAGTTGTCGAATATCCAGGATCACCTGTATTTAGAGATTTATGAAAGATTTACATGAAGAAGAATATGTCAGACATGAGCCAGAAGCTTTGCAGAAGATGCTTTGATGATTGAGCAATCATCAATGTGAGGTTAGTAAACTATGGCTTGGAGAGTTTGATTTGGAAGCTAAATATCAAAATCACATCTTGACTTCTTGCAAATTGATCAGAAGTGAGATCATGAGGTTTGGCGATTGCAAATGCAGTCACTTTTCCCCCCCCCCCCAGATTAGAGCTATGATCAAAATTAGATGGATACTTCCATGGGCGATGAAGTAGACCAAGCTAAACTGCAGGTAGACCTCTAATGTATCAGCGGAGCTAACAAATTGGATAAAGGGTCTAGTTTGGTACCTTCTATAGATACAGCACTAAGAGCAAGAACATTTAGTTGTCGAAACATTTGTTAAAGATTTCAGTGTTGATACTCACATAGTAATCCTTAAATGTCACATCAATGTAAATGTACTTCCTCCGTTTTTTTAGATGTTCCATTGGTTTTTGGCACGGTATTTAAGAGTTTGATTGAGTTGGATAATATTTGAGTAGTTGGGTAAAAAAGTTGAGTAAGTTAGGTAAAGAGTAAATGTGTAAATAAATTTTTGGGTAAAAGTAATTTGGGTGAAGAGATTGGGTAAAGTAATGAAAAGTTGACTTAAAAGAGTAATTTCATTAATGTTAGAGTAATAAAGTAGGTAAATGTGAAAATTAATTTTTAGATTAGTTTGGAACAACTATTTAAAAACATCCCAAAATGGAAACTGGAACAACTAAAAAACAGAGGAGTATTAACTAGGAAAGTGAAATTAAAACTAGTTGCTACAATATATCTTATGCTAAGTAGTTTTTAAGAAATTAGGGAAGGGTGGGAAGGATGTTGCCTAGCGTTTAGAATTAGTATTACGTCATTTAATCTGGCAAGTCAGAAAGTATGAAGGTTTAGCATGCATGCATGTTCAAGTAGGTTACTTCTAAAGACTATGTTAGCTTTCTTTATAGTAAAAGCAGAAGGTAATTGCAATGCAAGTTCGGGAGAGAATTGTTGCACCAACTTATGCTATCTCTACTTGCATCAGAAGTAAATTAATTGGCAATGGTCATTAATGAATGTGTATTTGTGTGATCTAGATCTATTTGGATTGATACTCAAGAATTTCCATATAACTTATGAAGAACTTGCCTAATGATGAAGGGATTGCTATCAATTGAAAGTCAACCAACAACAATATGAGTTGTGACAGTGCAATCATGATTGAAAGAAGGCTGCTGAGCATGATGTAGCACAAACAATACCAAAGTTTCGACCGAATTAGTGAGAGGGTTCAAGATTCAAGCGCCGTCACATTATTCGTGTCAGGGGCATCTACTTGGGGCGAATTTGATGATGAACTTGCATATTAGTGGAAAGAGAATACTTACCGATTAATAAGTCTTGGATATAAGTGATATCTAGACTTTGATATTTTATATGTTATATAAATTTAATGGATTATAACTTTAAAATTGGATTTGGTACTGCTTTAGCTCTTCGTAATCTTACTTTATGCTAGTCATTACGCTAACTATGATCTTCAGTTAAACTCAATCATGGATGACGAGCCAAAATATCTTCAAGTGGTGTTTCGGACACTCACGTTTYGCTTTCCTTTGACTCTTTAGGGGGTTTCATGGTCAGGAAGAGGAAGTTAAAGTGTGGGACAAAAGCRATGATATTAGGTAGGAAGTCCATGACCCTCTAGAGGAGGTGAATCTTGGCACGGTGGACAATCCCAAGTGTAATTACATTTGTAAAGAGTTACCTGAGGAGGAATTGATGTCCATTATCAAATTCCTCCAAACATATAAAGACTATTTTTCATGGGAACACAACCAAATGCTGGGGATTGATCCCTCAATCATCCAGCACAAGTTGCCCATCAAACCAGGATTCAATCCAGTAGTGCAGAGCCTAAGAGGATTGGTGCCGGACTTGATTCCAATGATCAAGGATGAAATCGCCAACCTTCGTTCTAAAGGCTGGGTTCATTCAGCTACTAAAATATGTTGAGTGGATCTCTAACATTGTTCTTATTGTCAAGAAGAATGGCAAGATTAAGATTTGCATCAATTATCAAGACATTAGCAGTGCTTTGCCTAAAGATCAATATCTTATGCCAATGGCTGACATGCTTATAGACGCTGCGTCCAAACATGAGCTGGTATCTACTCTAGCTGGGTTCACATGATATCACTAGATCAGGATTGCTGAAGGTGACCATTCTAAGACCGTATTTAGGTGTACAAGGTCTGTGGGGCTCTATGAGTATGTGGTCATGCCTTTTGGATTGATGAACGCAGGAGAAACCTACCAACGTGCTATGAACCTCATATTTGATGAGATGATAGGAGACTTCATGGAGACCTATATAGATGATGTTCTGGTGAAATCAGGGAATACATAAAAGCATGAGGAGCACCTTATCCATGCCTTTGAGAGATTGAGGAAGTTCAGTCTGAAGATGAATTTGTTGAAGTGTGCCTTCGGGGTTAAAGCCAGTAATTTTCTCGGGCTTATAGTGCATAAGAATGGTAACAAAATAGACTAGAACAAAGCAAAAGTTGTGCTGGAATCACAACCTCCTCGAACAAAAAGGGAGTTGCAAGAGTTTTTGGGACTGATAAATTATGTCCGACGGTTTATCATCAACTTAGCAGGGAAAACAAAAGCTTTTTCTCCTTTGTTAAAACTCAATAAAGGAGATTAGTTCAAACGGAATGATGAACATCAGTAAGCATTTGAACATATTAAAGCCAAACTGGCATCACCACCAGTTTTAATCCCTCCGAAGTAGAATGGAAAGCCATTAAGGTTATATTTTTCAACGTCAAACGGTTTCATCGCTGGTATGTTGACTCGAGAAAATGAACAAGGTCAGGAAGAAGCAATCTTCGTTCTACTTGAGTAAAATTTTGCAGGATGTTGAAACAAGATATACTGACGTTGAGAAATGGTGTTTGATTTTGTATGATGCTTCATCAAGCTCAATCTTTACTTCATGGCCTTTTCCATGAAATCATTTCACCAACCGACGTGTTGAAACATCTTCTAAATCACCCCTTTGTCAAAGGAAGGTTATATAAGTGGATCATACACTTGTCTCAGTTTGAGGCTTTGAGTTGAAGTATGTCCCTCAGAAGGATGTGAAAGGTCAGGCGTTAGCGGACTTCCTGGCTGATCATACCCTTAATAATAGTGTTGAGGTTCAGGAGTAGAAGCCTTGACAGCTATTTTTTGACGAGTCAAGCCGAATTAATTCAGCTGGTGCTAGGGTGGTGATGATTTCACCAAAAGGTGTGAAAACCAAGATGGCAGTAACTTTTCAAATCAATGCACGAATAACAGGTCGGAATTTGAAGCCTTATTATAGGTCTCAAGACCTTGAAACCTATGGGTGTCACTAAGGTCCATAATGTCGGAGATTCTCAATGGGTTGTATCACAAATCAGTGGAGATTATAGAGGAACCTCCCCTCTAGCTCCGACGATCAATACGATGTTAAGGGAACTAATCTCCGCGTTTGAACACTGTGATATCTCATATGTGCCAAGAGAAGAGAACCAAGAAGCTTATTACCTTGCCTAACAAAAGAGAACCAAGAAGCTAATTACCTTGCCCAACAGGCTTCTTCAAAAGACCTTGATGGTTTTGACGAGTGTTATACACATTATTTCATTCAAGTTAAGACCTCTAGAGGAGGCTACAAGGGCTGAGGTGAATAAAGTCAGCGTTCTATAGTGCGAGGCAGACTGGCGCCAGGAGATCAAAGAGTATTTAAAGGATGCTTCTGGTAAGTTAGTTCTTGCAAAAGTAAGGTTGGCTGCCAAAAAATATTTCCTTCTCGAGAGTAAGCTCTGATAACACTTTGTAACACCCTAATAATTCTCCCATCGAAAAGATCCACAGGGACTTCTATTAAGATGTGTGAACAATAAGAAAGTTTTGGCTATCTTAGCAGAGGTTCACCATGGAATATGTGGGTCACACCAATCATGACTTAAGATGCGATGGCTCATTTATAGAATTGGCCTTCGATCAAAGGGGATTGTTTGTTGTACAGCAAGGGTTGCAAACAATGCCAAAGGTCCAAGCCGATAAGCAGAACTCCAGCAGTTGAGCTCTATTCGATAATTAAGCCTTGGCCCTTTAGAGGTTGGGACATCGATGCTATTGGAACCATTAAGCCACCCTCATTTGGGAATCATGAATATATCTTAATCTCTACTAACTATTTTGCCAAGTGGATTGAGGTTCAAGCGTTTCAAAAGCTCAATGCAAGGGCAGTTATTCTATTTCTTGAGGAAAATATCTTTACAAGGTTTGGGAGTTCAGAAACTACAACTATTGATCAATCATTAATATTCACAAGAGAAGAGTTCGATGAGTATATCAAAGAGTTCGAAGATGGATGTGACAGGTACGACTCCATATCAATTAATCCATGGAGATGAGCCAGTATTGCTAGCAGAGTTAAGCGCCAAATAGAGATGGCAATGGGTCCTGGACCCAACCCAGACCCACTAGATCCAAACCCATTTATAAGGGTCTGGATATAGTAATTTTAGACCCATTGGATCTGGGTCGGGTCTGGATCCAAATAGGAATGGATCGGGTCGGGTCCCAAAACATCAAACCTAGACCCGCCCTAAACCCTACCCATGGACTCATATATATATCCTAAACTTTGTGGAATGAATTAACATGATTTTGTATGTGTTGTAAGCTAGCTAGTGTGTTGGACTAGCGATAATTTATGTAATTTGATGATGAGATTGTGTGAACAACTTGTATATGTTGTGACTTTGAGTTTGATACATTAAGGTTTTATGAGGTATTTTAATATTTAAGTAATTGTCGTCACTAGTACGAACATATAAAATAGGGTAAAACAATTAATTGAATTAAAATGTTCAATTCAAAAAAATTAAGAAAAGACCCATTTAGGACCGATAGACCCATCAGACCTTGTGGGTTTGGGTTTGGGTCCAAAAATTTTAGACCTAACGAATATGTGTCGGGTCTGGATCTCAAAAAATGAGCGAGTCTGGGTCTGGGTCTAGGCGGACCCATACCCTACCCATTGCCATCTCTAGCACCAAATATGCTTGAGTGGCTAGGCATTCTAGCAAGATTTTAGTCATCTAAGATCTTTAGATATTAAGTATTTAATTTATGTTTTAAGTATTTAATTTCGAAACATTTTGTTTAGAAATATTGTTTTTACAATTACAATTATTGTATCTCTAAAATTATGATTAATGGAAATATTTTGGTAGAATTCTCTTTCACGAAAGTAGAGTACATTTATAGTCAATTGAATGTCAACCATACTTTTATGTCAAGAAAAGACCTATACTCTAACGAGGACGTCATAAACTAAATGACAGTCTTATAATGATGGTTGCTAATAGAGCGTCGCCAACCTATCAAATAATAAAACCTAACTCGGTCTCACTAACTAGTAGTAAGGGCAAAAAAGGGTCGAACCCATGAGAGGCGTTGAATCAACCACCGAAAGTCATTGTTTAAATAAGCTAAGTCAAACTAATACTTTGAGGTTTGTTTGTCACTAAACTAGGAATTGAGCTAGAACTAAGATTAAACGAATTACTTTGATAAAAAGGGTCTAGGGCAATGGCTACACCACTCAAATTCATCAACGAATTGCAACAAACAAGGGGGAATCGATTCAAGTTGGGATCAACTATGGAACGTCACCTAAGACACCTAACTATTTTTTCGAGCTAGAAGGATTGCCTACCTTGTGGATTACAACCTATTTTCATGGTTACAATTCACAAACCAAGCTTGAAAACCAAAATAAAACATGGTGACAACAATGTTCCCTTGACTAGAAATTCCTATTCTCATGGTCTTTTAGTCAAGCAAGTCCAAGGGAGCCTACTACCTAACTTCATCTCTCGATCCTTCGTTAGGGAGACTAGTTAATAAGCACTTGTGGTGATCAATCACAAGAACTAGCATGAAAACCCCTTAAACAAGGCTAATTTACTCCAACAAGAACCAAAACCCCACAAACAATTAGCAATCCATGGCAAATTTGAGGGTTTCACCAAACCCTAGAAATTAACTACTCACACATGCTTAAAAACCTAAAAACAAACATAATCAACATACTTTAAGCAAGATCTAAAACTTCAAGCAAAACTAAGCAAAATCAATGAAACCCTAGAAATTACCAATCATGAATTACTTAATGAAAATTTAAATAAATAAGTGCAAGAGATAGAAAGAAGTTACTAGAGCTTGATTATAAAAGAAGAGTTGAAGAATCCAAGTACAAAGCTTCCAATTTGCAAGAGAAAGTTGGAGAAGATCAATGCAATAGTGCCAAAACTAAGCTAATGTTACTAGTAAGAGAGGAGAGAGAAAACAACTAAGCTAAGAGTTATTCAAGTGAGAGAAAGTGCAAAAATTACAATGTCAAAGCCAGTGGAAGAGAAAAAGCAAAACATAAAAACCCAACCCCCCAACAAAAGAAAATAAACTAAAACCCGGAAAATGAATCCAGGCGACAGTAGCGGTCAGTAGCGGGTAGGGGCCACCCGCTACTTTGCAGAACAAAACAAGGGCATCAGAAGGACAAAGTAGCGGGCAGTAGCGGGCAGGTACTAGGCGCTACAGGGAGCTACAAGGCGCTACTAGGAGGAAATCACAAGACAAGTCGAAAGGGACAAGTAGCGGCCAGTAGCGGTCAGCACTAGGCCGCTACTCAGTGCACACCATCCCTTCGAAACGTCATAACTCTCACTCTGCTCGTCCGATCTGGGCATGTAATATATCGTTGCGAAGCTAACGGAACAAGCTTTCATGTCCAAGTAGAATCGCCTCAAAATGATCATCGTGCTGAAAGTTATGCTTGGTTGAAGTTGCCTAAAGCCTCCAAAGGTCTCCAAAGTGCTTCAAAACATGACCAAGGTGGGTTCGAAATGCGCCCGTACATCTCCGAAACGCGGGGGATCAAGGAACACCTGAAAATCACACCAAAAAGAGAGGAAATTGCGGCATAAACGCTAAAAGCGGCCGTTAGAAGGTTAGGAGTAGAAATCAAGGACACGGACTCAAATTGAAATGAAAATGACTCAAAACAACGAGAATAAATAAGAAAAAAAGACTCTAAAACGGGATATAAAATCCCTACATCAAACTCCCCCAAGCTAAACTGTTGCGTGTCCTCAATAAACTAAAAGCAAAAGGAGAGGAGAATGAAAAGTGACTCACAAGAAAGGAAGACTCGACTTGACTCAAACTCTAATGAAGGACTCTATTATGCATGTTATCGAACACTCACTCGGACGACGAGAACAATGACCTCAACTAGCAAGCCAAGGAAGCGACCAAAAGTAGATGGAGGCCCAAACCAAAACGATCCAGAAACCAACCCACTCCCGTGATCACATCCATTCCTCATGTACCCATATGACAGTAAACTCACTCCGTGAGGGAGTATTCAAGGGCTAGAGTAAGAGGAGAAAGAACGGTCTCTCATAGGTCCCGTGAGTGATGCTCGCTCAGTAGACTTGACTCGTGACTTTTTATTTAACTTGGAATCAAAAGGACTTTTCGGGGATGTAATGGGGCTTTTGGTGAAGGTATGGATAAGCTTTTTAGGTGGTGGTAAACCTAAGAGAAGCATTTACAACAAAATATCGAACCAAACCAAGAAAACTTATCACTAAGTATCGGAAACAACTCGGGGAAAACATAACAAGGCCAAACTACTAACCGAGGCACAAAACTATACAAGTGCCCAAAATCAAACAAAGAAGAAGCAACTAATTATTTACATACTACTAACAACATATTTTTGGTGATCGCACTTGCTTTGAGGATGATAAGCAATGTGAACTAACAAGTTACGATCTTTTATGAATTTTCCTCCTCTTTTTTTTTTTAAAGACCAATAATATTTACAAGAACTAGAAACTACTAATATTTACATTACTAAACTATTACAAACCGAATATATACAACGAAACGAACCAAATCTATGCTTCTCTAGCTACGGGATACAAAGCGGGGTTAAGGCTTGTAATGTGGCTAAAAGAAACGAAGGCTAAGGCTCAAAAGGGGAAACAAGGGAGAAAATGAAAAGATTAAAAATAAAAATAAATGGAACAAACCTAAAGGAAAAACTAACAAAAATGGCCAAAATCACTATCCAAGTAAGTCAACAAGTCAAGTTCTCGATAAAAGTCACATCAACGGGTCTTCTAAGCTCTCATGAAACGAAAGACCACAAGATAATGAATGGTCTAAGTACGGTTGAAGGCTCGAAACTCTCACAGGTTCTAAAAGTACCTTTCGGAACTTCCGATCACACGGGAGCAACAACCAAAACAAGCGTAAAGGACCAACCAAAACCAAAGAATCAAAACCAAGGCTCTTACGCACTAAAGAGGTCAAAGAATTCGAACTAACGACTCAAACTAGAGTGTCCGAGACATGCATAACCAAGTCCAACGAAAGATTAAGAATCAAGTCTACACTTCCCTAAAAGACTCAAAACTAAAAAAAACTAAAACGATTAAGCAACGTTTGAAGACTCGATAGCCCTAACAAACCTTGCGAAACAATGGGCTAACAAACACTTAAGTACAAGCGTACTCAAATGTAGAACTAGACTCAAGACTCAAAAGAAAAGACTCAAAAGAAACCATTGAACTAACACAAATGGACATAACCAAACCACCGAACTCAACACAACCAAGTGAGACTTGCCACATATAATCAATAAGAAACAAGCAAGTACTAATTTCTCCCCCAAGCAAGCCTGAAAGGCATACCTCCCCCAAGCTAATCATCGGAGTCGTCCTCGACATCCGCATAGTGCGCTGAAGCAAAAAGGTCAGGAAAAAGACGAGCGTGGAGGGAGTCGCGCTGCTCGACCTCGTTTGGAGGGGGAAAGAAGTTGTACTGGTCAAAGGGTTGTCCCTCCGGAGCGGGGACATGGGGGGGCAAGTCGTAACGGGGCCTGTCAGGGTACTGGCCGATAGGCAAAGGGCAGTCGTCATGAGGCTGCCAACCTCCGGTGAATCCCTCGGCCCAGCCTACGCTAGGCTCAGAAGTGGGGTCGCCTCTAGGGTCTGCTCGACCTCCATGTGTAATATTGAAGTCGAAAGGACCTTGGGGCTGGGGGTGGTAAGGATAGGTGACCTGGCCATTCGGGCCGAAAAACGGGACCGGACCGGACTGGATGGGTATATGAGGGTAGTTCACGTACGGTCGGATGTGGCCAGTTTCCATTAGCTGATGATACATCTGCCCGGAGTAATACCGAGCATACTCAGCATCCTGAGCAGCTAGGAACGACTGGTTCTCCACGCGGTCCAAACGGCCAAAGATGGAGTCACCATAGGAGGGGGCCTGACGGTCCCCACCGATCTGTAAGGATAGCTGCTGAAAAGCACCAGCTATATCAAAGTCCTGAGGTGAAATGAAAGAAACCTGCGGGCGGGTGGACTGGTCCCCCGCAGGAAAGGTGGAAGTGGAAGCAAAAGAAGTGGTAGGAATGGTGGAAGAAGAAGGGCGATCCTGGGCAGGAGGGTCGATGTGGTAGCCCTCCTGATCCACAGGATCGATAGGGTTGATGGCCCATAGGTAGGGCGGGTTCCGTCGAAAAAGTCGTGGCGGGTTGGTTAGGGAGGTAGCAATGATGCCTCCCCTGAACTCGCCAACTGAAAAAGACCCTCACGGTTAGTGGCTTGAAGCCACTCAAACTGAATCAACTGGGGTAGGTCCATAGCAACATGCGAGCTAGCGTGCTCGCAATGTCTAAAGTAGCGCTCATACCCCAGGGCACGGGCGATTACGGTAAGGTAACCGCCGAGTGTGATCGCATCGGTGAAGGCTGGACCGTGCTTTAGCTTGCTGATCCTTTCCATTAACATGTACCCAGCATTAACCCGGGAACCGTCAACGAAAGGATAGCAAGCTAAGTAGATCAGGCGTAGCTCTTCCAAGCTGAGCTTTGAATGCTCAGACTTCGCATGCAACGAGTAAACAAGTACTCGATGGAATAAGCGAAGTGCGGTGTGGTGGATCATGGAGACGAGCACATTACGATGCTCGTAAGTGGCCTTACTATTGATGCGGGGCCAGAATTGGCGGCTATTGAAGCCGATGGTAACCGCCTTCGGCTCGAAAATCGAATTGGTTGGATCACCCTTGCAAATTAAGGGGGGAAATTTTTTATGGATCAAAATATTTAGTTTGAATTTGTTGACCAGAAGCTTGACAAGAGATTGGCCAAAGCCTGATAACACAAGGCATTTCATGAATTCTTCAGTCTAGCGATAGGAACATAAGCTCTAGGAAGGATTATTCAAGAAATGGCATGTGTTTAAGATGTGACCCATTGGAGATACAACCCAATAAAAGGAAGCCCATAAGGAGATTGACGTTTGAACGGGAGATTTGGAGGGAAAACACGTCAAAGGAGGAAAACTGTTATAAACTGCTCCACGATCTTCATCACCAAGGCCTATAAATAGGTAGAGCCAGATCATTAGAAAGACAACAACAAACCAACAACAACAACAACAACAACAAGAAACACTTATCTTTGCATTTACTGCTTTCCTTAGCTGCACTTGGCTTAGTAGCCAAGTATAGTTTAGAATTAGCGTAGCTTAATTTAGCATAGCATAGTTCATCCTCATTGGTCATTAGTTTGCTACTATCTTTCCCAATTGGGTAAACATGGACGCAATCATTCTTCCTTGTAATACAGTTGTAGTCTAACTCTATCGTTACTATTTAATGGACGACTTTCGTTTCTCTTCATTTCTGTTTGTCCTAAACCATAGTTACATTCCATAATAGGTTTGATTTCCTGCGTTTTTACATTCTTAACTTCTTCTACGGCTCTAGGAGCCATTTTTACATTAGCAAGGTTATCTATATAATCAGTAATGAGAGGGGCAGTCCTAACCGAACCAAAAATAACATTGGGCGGTTGACTTGTTGGTGAAGTGCAAAATCACCTTAACATGAACGACCAAATGAGGAAAGTGCACAAAACAATATGGAACGGAGGGAGTATGTCACATGTATATGCCCTTATTTGCACCATTGTATTTCATTAGCATCTATTTTTATATAAGATAATTCTAGTTATCTTTCATGTTTTTTTAATGGAGAAGTAATATATTCAATGTATAATTTTAGTTTTCAAAGAATATCAACTACTTCACAAGTAATTTGTGTACAGAACTTTGATTTCTAGAAGTTACAATGTATTTAGATTTTTCTTTTTATTTTATTTTTTATTATATATTTTTGATTCAATATTCGACCAAATTTGATTTTGGGAATTTTTAATGGGAGTCTGCAACACAAATGTACATATTTTTTGAGGAGAAAAGGTGGTGCAATTTTATTAATTGAAGGACAAAGCACACAAATGTACAAATGAGATCAATTGTTTTCTACTTTATAAATATTTAGATTTAGATATATATTTTCAGTGAAAATAATTTTGTTTTTTAAATGATTATGGTGAGATATGATGTTTATTATTATTCTTTTAATATTTTTTATTAATAATAAGATATGATATACTTCGTATGTAGTTACGTCGTGTATCGTATTGTTTGTTTTTTATTTAAATATTTTCTTGGATAAGTATGGGATAATAGATAAATTTAATTTAATATTTAATTCAATTAATAATTTTTTTTAATTAGATTTATGATGTCGTCAATGCTTTTGGTGGGAACTTTTTCAATAAAAAGCTATCACATAAGCATTGATGACATCAACTGTGTTTTGCTTTATTGGTATTAGATATACGAGTAGAATGTTTTTAAATTCTTCGGATAGGATATATTTTTTGGTTTTTGTTGCCTATTTTTAAATTATACGTTTTTTTATAATCTCTTTATTAATTTATTATTTTTAAATTCCCGGGATAACATGTTTTGGATTTTAGAAGTTATTGATTTGATTGTTAGATGTTTCCTTTTTATTTTATTGTTTTTTTAGGAAAATTTGTCCACAACTCCCACTAAAAAGGCGACCTTTGCGAATAATTGCCATCAATAAAAAAATTGTCCACAACAGCCACAAATCCCCTTTTCTTTGTTGACCATTGCCAAAGGGTGTTTGACCACCTCCAAAAGATATTTAAACACCGTCAAAGGGTGTTTGACCACTGCCAAAGGGTATTTTCAGGCGTTGACCGGCCAAAGGGCATTACCAAAGGGTGTTTCCGATGTTGATGGAGGTGTGGTTGAGGAAGGAGGAGGGTGAAAATAGGATGATAATCGGGTGTGGTTGAGCTTCGGTGGCCGGTCAACACCTGAAACACCCTTTGGCAGTGTTCAAACACCCTTTGATGGTGGTGAAGCACCCTTTGACGGTGGTCAAACACCATTTGGCAGAGGTCAACAAAAAAAATGGGATTTGTGGCTGTTGTGGACAAATTTTTTTAATGATGACAATTATTCGCAAAGGTCACCTTTTTCACTAGTACAAAAACCATCAAAAGCTGCGGTCAAATATAGCCCAAAAGCTGCGATTTTGAACCGCAGCTTTTGGAGGCGCAGCATTTGTTAATTTGAATCAAAAGCTGCGGTTAAAAAACCGCAGCATTTAACAACACAAATGCTGCGGTTTTGGGTGAAAACCGCAGCTTTTGACTAACTCAAAAGCTGCGGTTTTCACCCAAAACCGCAGCATTTGTGTTGTTAAATGCTGCGGTTTTGGGTAAAAACCGCAGCTTTTGACTGCGGTTTTTACCCAAAATCGCAACATTTGAGTATTTTTTTTTTCAATATTTGTATATATTTCAATATAACCTGTATTGATGCAATTCGAGTATAAACCTGTACATATACAATAACCTGTATATATAACCTGTATGGCTGTATCGTCGATTGCATGTAGCACAAAAATATAAACATTTAATAATAATAATTAATGGTCGAAATAACCATATATATACACAAAGTCACAAAGTCAAAAACTAAAAACTTATTTATACAAAGTTACTTGTATGAACACTAGTAGAAAATACTAAACAAAATTTAACACTAAAAAACCTAATCTTCAAATCATGATCGTCATCTTGCTGCCATCACCACCACAGACTCAACTTCAAATCATCATCTTCATCTTCAAATCAACGTTACGCAACTGAAAAAATAACCTTAATTACTAATGCATCAACAACACTTCAGCAACATCACGCACCAAACCTGCAAAAATAACATAATCAAAAAAATTAGAAATTAATCTTCACAAAACTCATGAACAAACCAAAAAAGTCAGAAAATTCAAGATCTATATAATAGAGAAATTTCAGACCAAAAAATGAAGATAAAAATTTGAGAGGAAATCTAAAAATGAAAAAAGATTGAAACAGAACAAAAACACAAACAAAAAAAATTAAAAACCCCAGATCTGGAGTAGAAAAAACGAAGAAAAAAATTTGAAGAAACAAAAAATAAAATTAAAAACACAAATAATAAACCTTATAAATCAAAACAATTGCCCCAAAAAAATAGAAATTTAGATTAAAAAACCCCAAAAATCGAAACAAAAAAATAAAATGAAAAAATAAAAAAAACCTTAAAAACGATTATCAAAATCGAACAAAAATAAGAAATCAGAAATCAAAATCGAACAAAAATAAGAAATCTGAAATCAAAATCATACAAAAAATCGAAGAAAAAAATCATACAAAAATCAGAAATCAAAACCCCAAAAATCGAAACAAAAAAACAAAAAAAAAACTAAAACCCTAAAAACGAATATCAAAATCGAACAAAAATAAGAAATAAGAAATCAAAATCATACAAAAATTCGAAACAAAAATCGAAACCCCAAAAATCGAAGAAAAAAATCATACAAAAATCAGAATAAAAATCAGAAATCAAAACCCCAAAAATCGAAACAAAAAAACAAAACGAAAAAATAAAAAAAAACCTAAAAATGAATATCAAAATCGAAACAAAATAAGAAATCAGAAATCAAAATCATACAAAAAATGAGAAATAAAAAAACATAAACATACCAAAACCCCAGATCTCGGGGTGGCGACGCAACGAAGGGGGAAAGAAAACCAGCGGTGCAAGGAGAGGAGAAAGGGGAATAGTGGCGACGCAAAGGGGAGGAGAGAGGAAGGAGGCGACGCGAATGGTGGAGAGGAGAGGAGATCTGAAAGGATAGAGAGAGAGGCTGAGAGGATAGAGAGAGAAACGCAAAAAGAGAGGATGAGGCGTGAAATGAAATAAAGAGGCAAGTTAGGGCTTTGTGTTTCAATTGGGTCGAGATTCTTATATGGACAGGCCTTCCAAATGGCACGCATGTTTTTTGGTTTATTTTTAGACCCAAAAGCTACGGTTTTTCCAAATAACCGCAACTTTTGTAATTTTTTCAATTTTTTTTTTTGCTCTAGTATGGGTTAAAAGCTGCGGTTATTGTAAAAACCGCAGCTTTTGACACTTAAAAACTGCGGTTTTTACATAACCGCAGCTTTTGACCTTTTTTGTACTAGTGTTTAGTGATAGTTTTGAACAAATTTTCCTTTTTTTTATCTAGTTATTTTTTTAATTTTTTTTATAATATCCTTGGGGGAAAATTGGTAATCACAAAATTACTCGACCAAATTTGGGTATTTGCTTTATAAGATAACATAGATTTAAGAACTTTTCATATTTAAATCTTTTACTTTTTAAAAAAAAAAAATTGTAAATATTTTTTTTAATCGACGTTTCTTCCAAAACGCTAAGCATTTCTGTGCTACATACTCTAGTATATACTTCATATATGATCCTTTTTCCTTAAAAAAACCTATAATAGAAAAGTGTGTTTTGATGAGAGGTCTTCAATTATTTAATCAAGCAATTTTGTGAGCTCCCTCCAAAAATCCCTTTCTAAATAAAATTTAAAAAAAATAACAACACTAACCTATTTTCACATCTTTCTTTTTGTTTTACAAATTTTACCATATGGGCATATGCCTTTATTTTAACGATGGACTAAGACAATCTATTTTTTTTTTTTTTTACAATCTATTTAATAAACTTTTTTTAGGGATTTATGACATGTTCTTTCTTCATTATATAGTTCAAAAGACATTTTTTTAATAAAAAAACCACCCACAATAAATCAAGTATCTTATTTTCTTAATAGAAACAAAAGCAACAATTAAATATTTTACATTTTCCTGCCAAAAAAATATATTTTACATCTCATAAAAAATACATATTTACATTTTCTCTGTCAAGTACTCCCTCCGTTCCCTTTTGTTTGTCTTATTTTTCAGAAATGAAATTCCTAAATGTTACATTTTCCATTGTAATTAAACCATATTTATTATTTTGGGTTTTTCTAAGGTATACCCTTGTGATTTGGCGTTTTCCAAGGGCTACCCATGCTTTTCAGAAGTTCCAAGGTATACCCATGAGCTCAATATCCTTTCTAAGTCATACCCTCCCTTAGTTAAAATATTAACCTTAGTTAAATTTAAAATAAAAAATAAAAACCAAAATTTTTTTTTAAAAAAAACCCAAACCACCTCCCCCCTCCCTCCTCCGGTCCCCCCTAACTAGTGATGGCAATGGGTAGGATCTGGACTGGATCCTACTGGATCCAGATCCAGATCCATTTTCGAGGGGAGGATCCATATCCGATCCATATCCGTCGGATATTTTTTTGAAGGATCCATATCCGTATCCGATGGATCCTACGGATACGGATCTAAAACGGATCCTATTATATTTTGCATCATTTTGCCTAATTTGCTAAAATAATTAATATTTTAAGTATGTAACCAAAAGAATATATGATAGTTCATCAAATTAAATCCTAGAATGAACTAATTAACTTGAATTTGAATATTATTATTGATAATATAAGAGCGATAATATAACATATTACCTCACATGTCACGCTTTAAAGTAAAAGTGAAAGAAAATAACAACATTATTATACAAAGAATTAACACTTTCTTGCCTAATTTATTTTTATTATGTAGTAGAGGAAGATGGGTAATTAAGTTCCTTGATTAAACACTTCTATTTAGCCACTAAATTATTAGTAAAAATAAATAAATCATCATTTAAAAATAAAAAACGGGTAAACGGATCTGGATCTGGATCCAGTTGCCATATCCAAATCCAGATCCGTTTTTCCTACCCAGGATCCGTATCCGACCCGGATCCGACGGGTCTAAAATTTTAAGATCCATATCCGCAAAAACGGATATGGATCCGCGGATCCGGGGCGGATCCAATATCCATTGCCATCTCTACCCCTCACAACTTTACCCCTCCAACTGCAAATCCAACCACCACCAACTGTAACTGACTGGCTTTGACTCTCCGTCGCCACAACCCCAGCCTCCACAACCACCCACTAACCCTCAAAACCACCCACGAAACAAACCCTAAACCCTCGAAACACCCACGAAACAAACCCTAAACCCTCGAAACACCCATGAAACAAACCCTAAACCCTCGAAACACCCACGAAACTCACACTTAACCCTCAAAATGGCGACTCTGATGTCAGAGAAGCGACGGAGGAGGCTCGATTGGGTTTTATTGGTGGTGGCATGGGGTTTCGAATGGTTGGGCAAGGGTTTTGAGTGGTGGCAGGGGGTTTTCGAATGGTTGCAGGGGGGTTCTAATGGTGGCAGGGGTTTTCAAATGGTTGTGCAAGGATTCTATTGGTGGTAGCAAGGGGTTTCGAGTGGAGTGCTGACAGGTTTAGTTTATTGGGTTTCGATTGGTGGTGTCGGGGTTCGTTGGCTAGGGGGTTTCTATAGGTGGTGGTGGGCGTCGTGGTGGTTAGGGTTGATCGGTTCATGGTGTGGTGGCTAGGTTTGCAGTGGTTAGGTGCGTGGGTGAGGTGGGGGAGGGGTTAGGGATGGTGGTGGGTCGGTGACAGAAAGTGTTTTGGGTTTTTATTTTTTTTCTAATTTTTAAATCAACTAAGGTTAAGGATTAAATTAGAGAATGTGTATTACTTGTAAATGTTTGACAATTTAAGGGTATCCCTTAGAACTTTTAAAAAGCATGGGTAGCCCTTGGAAAACGCCAAACCACAAGGGTATACCTTAGAAAAACCCTATTATTTTTCTTGCATCATATTTTTATCTAAATTACTCCCAAAATTCACCTTCCAACACACATTTATTAGCTTTTCCCATTCTACTCTCTCTGTTCTAGTTTATTTTTTACGTTTCCTTTTTTGGTGTTCCCTTTTATTCTTTACATTTCATTTTTTATACTTTACTTTTTTTTTTACCTATTAATGTTACTTTTACTTTTAAATTTTTCATATTACTCGTTATTTATATCCTCTTTATTCTACCCAAACTTATCTCCTCTACTCATTTTTAATTCACTTTAATTTTACTACACACATCTCAAACAAATTAAAAGAATAATACAACTTCCAAGTAATACAAACATATTTTATCCAAATACCAATTCCCTTAATTAAAGTGCAATTTTACAAACGTAAAAGATAAATCGAAATGGAGGAAATACTAAATAAAAAAGGTAATTAACTCTCTTTTTCAAGTAAGAATCTTATTAAATTAACACATTCTATTAATTAAATATTCATTTTCCTTAATTCTCCCTCGATTTCAAATAAGACAAACAAAAGGGAACGGGTGGAGTAGTAACATTGTTCATGTGCACCTATTATAATAAATAGGGATTTTTCCTCAGGTACCCCTGAGGTTAGGCTTAATTACTCATGTACCCATCAGTTTTTTTTTTAATTCCTCAGGTACCCCCGAGTTTTAAAAAAATGGATCAAATACCCTTAATGACCCAAAAACCGTTAAATAATTTAACACCGTTAGTTGATAACCCTAATTCAACTAATTAACACTTAATTCTCCTGATTAACCCCTACCTTCATTCCATCCAATCTCTCTCCTCCATTGTTAAACCTCCATCTCCCTTCTTCTATCTCCTCTGCTTCTTTCTTCCTCCTTATTTCTTCTCTCCACCACTACCTAGATTTACCAAAACAAAAGATCCAATTTTTGATGAAGGATTACAATCCTCACAATCGTAAATTGGACTTCACCTCCTCCATTTTTGCCACCATTATTATTGCAGTTAATTACAATCCCATCATTCACCCCAACAACACTCTCAATCACACCCAACAATGCTCCTTTTGCTTTAAATCTGTCACCTTTAAGCAATTTCAACACTTTTGGCAAAACCCTTTTCCTCAAATCTCCTTCATCCTTTTCCTCCAAATCACCATTTTCGATTGCAGCCTTCAAACACAAGCAACACCCGATCTGGGCATTCAAGTCCTGCTCAATTGAGATGGATCCCAGAAATGGATCGAGCAAAAGCGTGAAGTTTTGAGATGAACCCTACCCGGCTACCCCCCTTCGCAAACTCCTCCGAATTTCTCGAGTCCTTTCTCACCCAAACATGCACAATTTTCCTTTTATTTTCCCTGTCTTCTACCTTATTTTATTTTGCAATTTCTGAAATTTAATTTGACTCTCATAACACTGAACACTCATCTCTTCAAAGTCCAACTGAGTAGACTGGTTCATTTTCTTAATTAATCATCTGATTCGGATTTCAATTATTTCGTTGATTTCGTCAGTTATTACTAGTTCATCTCATATCATATAGGTCGAATTTCTGGATTTTCGTTTACAAACACCATCTGCATAAGTAACACAACATTGCCAGCATTGCATGATTATAGTTCGAATTTCTGGGTTTTCATTTACCAGATGTTTAGCTCAATTTCTTTGGATTTAGTTTTTGGCTTATTTTAATTGTTTAATTTTTGGATTTTTTCAAGTTTACATTTTGGGTCTGCAGTGGTGGTGGTGGATGGGTTGTGGTGGTCACTGGTCAGTGGTGTCCACGGTGGTATGGGGTGCATGGTGTTGTGTTGTTAGTCGTATAGTCAATGAGGTGTTTAGAGTAGAAGTTAATTAAGGGTTTATTGAAATGATTAGTGGTTAATTGGAATGATTAGGGGTTAAATGGGGTTACTGACTAACGGTGTTAGAAAAGTTAACGGTTTTTGGGTCATTAAGGGTATTTGATCCATTTTTTTAAAACTCGGGGGTACCTGATGAATTAATAAAAACTAAGGGGTACATGAGTAATTAAGCCTAACCTCAGGGATACCTGAGGAAAAATCCCTAATAAATATGTTATGCAACTGTATTTTCACACTTTAAATTTTATAATGAACCAAAATTAAATCTTTCCAAATTAATTTATTTTTGAACAAACACTATTTATTTATTATTTAGACACTATACGACCATCATATTAAACGTAATACATGCAGTTTGCAAGTTCGTCCATCGTCGTACATATTGATTTTTTGTTACATTTATTTGTTATTGAGGAAGTACAAGAGATTAATTTATTTCGAAATAAACATTAGGAAAAATTGTCAACAGCTATCCACTTTTTTTCCACTTTTGTAAACAACTACCCAGATTGTATTTTATTTAAAACAACTACCCATATTTTAGAATTTTTTTGCGAATCACTACCCAATTTTGGATTTTGGCCACTCAACACCGTATTAACCACCACAAACCACCCCAATGCGGCATCCCAATTGCAAAACCACCCAACTTTGTTGTTTCCCACCTCCAAAATCACCCAACACTCACCAAAACAACTCAATCACCCAAACCTCGTCACACTTAATTTTTAGCCTTTTCTCAGTTATCTATTCATTTTATGGACATGATTTCTCCATAAAAGTTGTAGATCTCGGAAAAATACATGAAATAGGCTCACGAATCACGTGATTTGGAGTTGTTTTCAATTAGTTATGCCTTCTGCAAGTTTGAAATTCTGAAAGTGGGTAGTTGTTTTAAATAAAAAAAACAATCTGGGTAGTTGTTTTTAAAAGTCACAAAAAAGTGGGTAGTTTTTGACAATTTTGCCTAAACACTAATCTAACAATATATAGAGAGTGAGAGATAGCTCATGTGGTTAAAGTTTTCCTCCCGGTTTCAGGAGATCCTGAGATCGATTCTTATTCCGTGCTCGTGGCTCTCTTAACACAAAAAAAAGGATATTTCCCCATATACCCCTGAGTTTAAGCCTAATAACTCATATACCCCCGTGTTTTTAGAAACAGCTCATATACCCTCACATTAGAGAAAATAGCCCAAATACCCTTAATGAGGCCAAAAACCATTAAATAGTTAACACCGTTAGAATTTTTTCCAATTAAAAAATCTAATTCAATCTAATTAACCCATAATCTCATCTCTATCCTCCATTGTTCAACCTTCATCCTTCTTTCTCCTCCTTCCTACCTCCATTAGCGATTGAACTTTTTATACTTTTTATATGTCCCATTTTCGTGCTATCAATAATCAATTTGCCCCAAATTTGTTTTTTTGGGCATCAAATTTCTGTAATTTTTTTCTCGTTATTGTTTTATCAGTTGAGTCAGATTTGCATTTGCTGGGTTATTGTAAACAAGTAAATTAATCAATACAGTTAAAATTTAGTTAATTTAAGGGATATTTCCCCATATACCCCTGAGTTTAAGCCTAATAACTCATATACCCCCGTATTTTTAGAAACAGCTCATATACCCCTCACATTAGAGAAAATAGCCCAAATACCCTTAATGAGGCCAAAAACCATTAAATAGTTAACACCGTTAGAATTTTTTCCAATTAAAAAATCTAATTCAATCTAATTAACCCATAATCTCATCTCTATCCTCCATTGTTCAACCTTCATCCTTCTTTCTCCTCCTTCCTACCTCCATTAGCGATTGAACTTTTTATACTTTTTATATGTCCCATTTTCGTGCTATCAATAATCAATTTGCCCCAAATTTGTTTTTTTGGGCATCAAATTTCTGTAATTTTTTTCTCGTTATTGTTTTATCAGTTGAGTCAGATTTGCATTTGCTGGGTTATTGTAAACAAGTAAATTAATCAATACAGTTAAAATTTAGTTAATTTAAGGGATATTTCCCCATATACCTCTGAGTTTAAGCCTAATAACTCATATACCCCCGTATTTTTAGAAACAGCTCATATACCCCTCACATTAGAGAAAATAGCCCAAATACCCTTAATGAGGCCAAAAACCGTTAAATAGTTAACACCGTTAGGATTTTTTTCAATTAACCTCTAATTCAACCTAATTAACCCATAATCTCATCTCTCTCCTCCATTGTTCAACCTTCATCCTTCTTTCTCTTCCTTCCTACCATCTTCAATTGAATTAAACTGATGCACGAATCAAAATCAAGTCAATTCAATTTCAAATTCAATTTGCAATCAAAAGAACAGTATCTCCATTGGCTTCTTTTAATACCTTATGGTATTCTAGAGTATCTCCATTGGCTTCTTTTAATACCTTCTGGTTAACAATGGCAGTTGCAGTAACAACTAGGGCTGAGCACCGGTCCAGAACCGGACCGGACCGGATCGGGACCGACTGGACCGGCGGACCGGAATCTCCAAAAAACTTGGACCTGGACCGGACTTGAATTCATTCCGGTCCGGACCGGGACCGGACCTGGAAATTCAGGTCCGGTCCAGGTCTGGACCTGTTGGACCTGTTTTATATATATATATATATATATATATATATATATATATATATATATATATATATATATATATATATATATATATATAGTCAGGATCCAGTGAAAACCACATGTTATATGAAAACGTGAAAACCAAAATAAGTGGGTACATTTTACATTTTAAGGGGTACATACAAGCAGTAAAGGGGTACACAAGACTTTCAGTACTATTGATGAACAGTACACGTGTACCCCTTTAAATCTTCAATGTACCCCAGATTGAAATACAAGTATATACATAGATTAAATCGTGACCGTCCATCTCCAAATCCTACGGTCAAGATTAAAAGTTTTTAGTTTTCACCTAAGGTTTGTGTTTTCACATGATCCTATTCCTATATATATATATATATATATATATATATATATATATATATATATATATATATATTCAGGTCCACAAGTCCGGACCTGAAAACCCCGGTTTTGGACCGGACCAGACCGGAAGACCGACTCCCCTAATTTCTTTGGACCTGGACCTGGACCGGAATCGACGATCCGGTCCGGTCCGGTCCAAATTCAGGTCCGGTCCGGTCCGGTTTCAGGTCCAAACCGGACCTTTGCTCACCCCTAGTAACAACGGTAGCAACAACGTTGGATCTTCTAAAACGAACTACTCTAAAACTTCGTTGAAGAAAACTGGCTTCTTTTGTTTTTATTTTTAATTTTTTGGGGGGTTTGTATAGTAATGTTTCGTGGCCTTCCTTCCTCCTACTTTCAGTTCTTTGTGACTACTACTCTTTCAACTTTTGCTTCCTGACTTTTACTTTGAATTCTTGCAAACCCTACCTTTCCAATTTTCACAATTCTTGCAAAAAACCCCTCGCCACACCACTGTTTCAATTCGTGTCACTTTGTTGCTCAATCTCCTCGCCGCACCACCTCCTCGCGCGAAAATCACCTCCAAGTCCCCAATTGGTAAGTCCCATTGAAATTTTGTTCGAAATTTGTCTGATATTATGTTAGAAATTAATCTGAAATTCGCCTAATTTTCAGATCGAAATTTGCCTAATATTCAGATCGAAATTCGCCTAATATTCAACTCGAAATTTGCCTCATTTTGTTCGAAATTGCCCTAATTTTCTCTTTGTAAAAGCCCTAATTATCTGTTTGTAAAAGCCTTATTTTTCTATTTGAAATTGTACTGAAATCCATATGAATTTCCAGCAATTTTCAAAAGTTCTGATGCGGACTGGAAGTTCATTTACTGGAAGTTCTGATGCGGTCCCAACGAGTTTGGAATGTTTGAGTTCGAATGTTTGGAATCATGTTCTGCAAATCTTCATCCTTCGAACGCCTCATTAATGAGTAGAAGCAGAAGACAGCAATTTCCCTCTTGGAAATTACAAATTTACTAGAATTAGTCTAGCAAATAGCCAAAGGACTTCAAATTCATTTGGTTTGACCTGGGTTGGATCACCATTAACGCATAAAACCAGATTTGGGTGTTAAATGAGATGAATTAGGGGGGTTAATTGACTTAAAGACTAACGGTGTTAAAATTTAACGGTTTTGGGCTTCATTAAGGGTATTTGGGTTATTTTCTCTAATGTCGGGGGTATATGAGGCGTTTCTAAAAACACGGGGGTATATGGGTTATTAGGCTTAAAGTCAGGGGTATATGGGGAAAAATCCCTTAATTTAATGAAAACAAAATGATAGAACACCTGACGAAGCGAGAATTGAGAGGGGGTAGCGGAAGAAGGGAAGCCATGAATATGAGAACGACAGTAATTAAGGAGCGAAACAACGTCGAATTGGGGATCTGAAGAAGGTTGTGTAATAAACCTCTATTTTCAATCATTCCTCTCCCTCCAGTCTTCCCCTCTTCCCAACTCAGCCACCTCACAGTCACAACCACCCACAATGAGCTGCAGCCACCCAGAACCACCCGCAGCCACCTAAAACACCACCCGGAACTACCTGTAGCCAACCACAACCATCCGAAACCACCACCTAGAACCACCTGCATCCCCCCACAACACCCGCAACCACATCGCAATTTGACAAAATCAAAGCTTAGATTGAGATTGAAGATGAATGAAATACACCTAGTAGTTATACAGTACAATATACAAGTATGTACATAGCTCTAATACACCTGGTTCGAAGGCTTCCTCCGATTCCCAAATTTCAATTTCCAATTCAGTGGTTTGAATTTTGCTGGGATTGATGTTCTTGGGGTGTTATTGGATTTGGTGTTCGAATTTGGACTTGTGTTTGTGATGGTTGATTTGTGAAGAGAAGGACACGAAGAAGAAGCATACAAAATCGAAATTCCAGTTCATTTATAATTCAAAGGCATGGTTTTAATGGGTTTCAGTTCATTGTATTCCAGAAATTCCAGTCAACAGTCACTCCACGCGGCCTCGGCATTGTATTCCAGTTCATTTTTAATGGGTTTTTTTTGCTGCAATTTTGGACGAAAATTTCGGTGTTTTATAATTCAAAGGCTGGTTTAAGTGGTAATGGAGGTGGGAAAAAAGAAGGAGGGAGAAGGGATGAATTTAGGAAAGATTAGGGGTTAACTGAATTGAATTAGAGGTTAATTGAAGAAAAAGACTAACGGTGTTAGTTTTTCCGTTAGAGTAAGGGTATTTGAGCTATTTTCTCTAATGTGAGGGGCATATGAGCTGTTTCTAAAAACACGGGGGGTATATGGGTTATTAGGCTAAAATTCAGGGGTATATGAGGAAAAATCCCAAAAAAAAATCTAACAAAATATAAAGTTCTATCGAAACACTGTTGAAATTTTAGAAGTATTTTAAAAATCATATTTTAAAGGTTATACATATTACTATAAAAAATAAAGTTAATATAAATGTATTTTAAATTCATAAGTATATAATTTAAGATCAATTATTTATGCAAAATAAAAAATAAAAACAAATAATATTATTTATTTATGTTTAGTAATACTAATATCCGAGCATATGGTCGGGGCACAATCTAGTAATACCTTCGAAGAGGCATGATTGCATGAAATGGCAAGTGTGTGCGACAAAGATGAAACCTTCAAACAAGTCCAACTTCTCACTGTTAATTTTCTACACAAATCYACTCACATCCCACGTTAATCAAGGCCACCATGATCAAGCTCTCACTKTCTTCCACCACATTCACTCTTCACTTGCTCTTCCTCTTGACTCCTATGTTTTCCCTCTCACTCTCAAATCTTGCTCATCGCTCAATCGCACACTTCTTGGAAAATCCATTCATGCCCATTTGACCAAATCATCTATGTTGCAAAACCCTTTTGTGGCTTCTGCACTTGTTGACTTTTATGGCAAACGCGTGTCCTTGGCTTCTGCACGCCAAGTGTTCGATGAAATGCCTCACAGAAATAATGTTGTGTGGAATGTCATGATTTCGCTTTATGCGCAATCTAATAATGTTTCTATGGCTCTGAGGCTGTTTGAATCTATGGATGTTGCGCCAAATGCTTCAACTTTTAATACGATTATCGATGCTTTGTCGAGGTTAGAGGAGGSGTCTTACAAGGCTCTTGGGTTTTATAGGAGAATGCAGAGTTTTGGGGTGACTATGAATTCTATTACTGCCCTTGCTTTGCTTTCTGCTTGTGCAGGTATTGGGGCTCTTAGGTTGATCAGAGAAATTCATGGGCATTCGCTACGAATTGGGATTGATTTGAATGCCCAACTTAGGAGTTGTCTTGTTGAGGCATACGGTCGATGTGGGCATGTTGATTATGCTTGTCGCATATTCTATGGTATGGAAGAAAGAGGGAGGGATGTTGTGGCATGGAGTAGCTTAATTTCAGCTTATGCTTTGCATGGGGAGGCAAGAAAAGCTTTGCAGATCTTTCATGAAATGGAAGGTGCGAAAGTAGCGCCCGATGGGATCACTTTGTTGGGTGTACTAAAAGCTTGTAGTCACGCAGGATTGGCTGATGAAGCAAAAGGATACATTGCAAGGATGCAGGATGTTTATGGTGTGGAAGTGACTAGTGATCACTACTCTTGTTTGGTGGATGTACTAAGTAGGGCGGGGAGATTATATGAAGCCTATGATGTATTGGCGAATATGCCAGTTAAGGCTACTGCAAAAGCTTGGGGTGCACTTRTAGGATCTTGCAGAACTTACGGTGAGGTGGATCTTGCAGAGGTTGCTGCAAGAGCATTGTTTGAGATAGAACCCAATAATGCTGCTAATTATGTGCTGTTAGCTAGGATTTATGCAACCGCTGGAAGGTATGAAGAAGCAAATAAGCTGAGATGGGAAATGAAAGAGAGACAAGTGAAGATAGCACCAGGAAGCAGTTGGGTGTAGTAGGCCAAGAATTGCTCCGGAGAACAGGTTAATGAAACATTACAATAGCTGAGCTTGAGCACTGAGCAAGCAAACCATGATATTTGCTTGCCTATTCGTGATCAAATGGTTCTCCAAACATAACGTTATGTTCTACAGAAATATTGAGTATGAAAAGGCAATGGGACAGTTTGAGAGCAACAATACAATATTGTTTGCGTTCTTTAAAAGACAATTCTTTCTGGTGTAGATTAACAGCTGATGCTCAAAGTCATACATGGCTGTTGGACATCTTTCTGGTTGGAAACTCGTATATCCGTTGTAGCTGTTGATACACTAATTCTTTTCTCATTCTTTGTCTTAACTTCAGATTTGTATATAGTTGTGGGTAAATGATAATAACTACTTGTACAAAGGTTGCTTATCACTAGCAGCTAATGTTTACTCTGAACACAGACAGCCCTAAAGAGAGTCCCGAAACAATAGGCCCTTGGAAAGTTGGCTTATCATATTGGGATATCTGTTTATGTGGTTACTGGTTAGTTGTATCATTCTAGTTGCAAGGTCACAGGACTCACAGCCGTTTCAGACTTCTATAAAAACACTTCGAAAATTCCGTTTGAAGTATACTATTAGTCTGTCAGTATTGGTTTTTCTGCTCTGTGGTTGCAACAGGCTTAGTGAAGCACATCAGATAACAAAATATACACCCTGAGTAATGTTCTTAGCCATATTTGTGTCACATTTGTGTTTTTTAACCATAAAATTTACTGGCTTGATGGATGTATGTAGCCAAGTAAAGGGAGAAGTGGGGGTTTGTATGGTAATGGATTAATCAGATTTGAGTCTGTAGATCAATSTTTGTACGATTTTAMAACTAGTACTTCCTACGTAACATAATTCTCGCAACGATTTGATATAAAATATAYAAGATAAATGTCAAATCATTGCGAAGATGGTGTTACGAAGGGAGTATATAAAAATTTGTGTTTAGAGTATAAATCAGAGTAAAAGTAATACGAGAATTATGAAAGTTTTATCGCACTAGTCTCTAGAGGACTAGAAACTCTAGAAGTATCATAGTATATCAGGTATATAACAAAACATGTACTCCGTAGTATTGAGTGTGACTAACTATGATCCACTCGAAATTTTAGCACCAAACTATGTATAATTTGGATCATGTATTATTTGATTTATCTCYAGTATTTAGATGTTTTAAAATCATTTCATTATATATTTCTARGTCTTTTGTTTAAAAATGTCCCAATATACAAATTAAAAATTTTCTAGCAATATAAGATTAATCATTTCTTCTACTTTTTTATACCTTGCATTTGTTTAAACTCCACCGATCAAAATGAACCATAATATTGAAAGAAATATATTCCMTGAGTCATTCTTTACAAAGGCCAAGCCTTTTATATGATAGTATGGTTAATTGTATTCTTTCCCTAAATACAATTTTTTTTTTTTGGAAGGAAGTACAAACAAGGAGCAACATTAGAGCCCTTTCCTAGCACAAGTTGCTAGTACATGGGTTTGACTAACTAAAGCTCGACTAACCTTACGATTAATACTAATAAACTGAAACAAACGAGTCACTTCTCCTCTTAACACAAGACTAAGAAAACAACTTAAGCTAACATAAAACACAACACTACAATACAAATAGCTAACTCCGGAACCGCTGACGGTTGAAGGAAGCTGGAGAACGAAACTTGCATGCAAATACCGGAACACCTGGAACAAAGAAGATGTGTAGAAGCCACGACCTGCAGAGCAATCCCCGCTCTGAAGAGGAGTCGTCTGAATTTGTGACGACTTGGAAAGGGTACCCTCCCTTAGGGGTACCGCTGATGGAGTGCCAACCACCCACTGATGGGCTGCCACAATAAGATAGAAGACTTTAAAGGCAATGATACTTGAGACCATTGCAAAACCGATGCTRCTGTGAACTAAGGAGCAAGACCACAAAGGCCACCAGCTTGAACACATCATCTTAACTCCCGAGTGCGACGAACCACAACCACTTAATGCTATTCTCTCACAAGACCCAAGCAAGACCATCCAAGCAACCCTCCCCTTGAACAAACTCGGGCTCAAGCCTGACCCAGAACCCGACACAAGACCCAACCCCGAAACCCCAAACCCCGAGAACCCAAACCCCGAAACCCCAAACCCCAAAAACCCCAACTCCAGGAACAACAACCCCAGAAACCCGAACCCACAAGACCCGAAACCCACCTCTGGTACCCTCGGAAACCCAAACCCCGAAAACCCCAACTCTAAACTAGAACAACTACTAGACCCAAGGAAAAGAAAAGGACGGACGCACAAACCACCGAGAGGATAGCACCACCGAGCAACACCAAGAAACCCCCAAACACCCCAACACCGCCATCGGAATTGGAACGGATGACAACTAACAAAGAAGGCAAACAACTCAAAGAGGAAGAAGTAAACGGACTCGTTGACGGTCGAAAACTTACCGCCCTTCGTAGATCGGAGGCTCGCCGGAAGGTGAACGTGGGGTGGTGAACCCCACGCGCCTTCGACGAGCCTCACGCGCTGGTTGGTTATTTGGAGCGTTGGGCGTTTAGAGAGTTTATTTTAGAGAGAGAGAGGACATGTTTGATAATCCCCTAAATACAATTAACCATACTATTTTGATGTTTTAATATACTCTAACAAATATCTAGAAATAAAAACCTTAACTGGATTGCTAAACGAAGTCCGTTTTTACTGGAATCAAAGTCCACATTTCGTGTGAACTTCCCATATTCCCTTCAGATTCTCCACCTCCGTAACCACCAACGCATGGACGCCTTGCGTAGGCGTCCAGACCATGGTATGGACGCCCTTGCATAGGCGTCCAGACCATGGTATGGACGCCTTGCGTAGCGTCCACACCATGTCTGGACGCCTATGCAAGGGTCCATACCATGGTCTGGACGCCTACGCAAGGCGTCCATGCCATTCAAAGTCCACATATTTTTTACGTGGTGTTGGGTGGTGGTTGTTGGTGTAGGGTGGTCAGGTGGTGGTTTTTGGTGGTAGGGTTCTTGGGTGGTGGTTGTTGGTGTTGGGTGAGTAAGTGTCGGGGGTTAGTGGAGGGGATTGAAGGAAGGGCGTGTTGGGAAATTCACACGAAAAGTGAACTTTGATTCTAGTAAAAGTGGACTTTGAATAGTATTCTCCAAATCTTAATTCTTTCCATCATACCCTTCAATGTTCATTCCAAACATCCCGTTATAATCACCAACCAACAAATAGATAGATAGTAGATGTCAGAGACATTAATTACCTGATTAACAGAACTAAAAAGCAAATTAATCAGTGTTTTTTTTACATTTACAACAACAAAATTGCATAACCCCCATTGCTAAGAACCATCATCCATGAAATGACATATGACCTTTCAACTTCCCCAAATCTTTATCATTTCTTTGCATCTCAATTTTCTGTTTGCCTGTCTCTCTCTTCGCATCACCCAATTCCGCCATTGCAGCACCATCAACCCCACCTCATCATTAAGGTAATCTCTCTTCTTCAACACTCTTACTCTTTCAAACTACTTGATTCGACAAATAGAAAAAATCCCTGAAAAAACTATTGATTGCCCAGATCAGAATTATTGCTTTTTTTTTTGTTGATTAATTGATGAATTTAATGGGGTTTTATCTAATATTCAGCAAAAATCCAAAATCCCAGACAAAATATTGAATTCCCAGATCAAAAGACTTGATTTTTATGGCGATTGATTGATCACTTTAATGGGGTTTTMTCGGTGAGATAAGTATGATTGGTGCTGTCCAATTAGGGGCGTTGGCAGCTTGTATAGTAGTGTTGGTTCCAATGGCATTAGCAGGTTGGCATTTGAGCCGCAATAAAGTTTTGTTCTTTAGTGGTGCTCTCTTCATTTCTCTTGCCATTGCTGTTCATCTTTCTCCTTACTTTCCTTCTGTCAATGATTTCTTTCCAACTGTTACACCATCATTACCAAATAATTTAGTTGTTTTGGAGAATCGTGAGTCTTGTTTGTCTCTGCTAAATCGGATCAAATGGAAGAATAATCATCCAAGAGATACGAATTTGTCTTCTACTTGGAAATGGGTGTTATCAGATAAGAATGTATTAGCCTGTGATTTTCAGAAGTTGGGTAGGAATGATGCTGGGGATCTGCTTAATGGGTCTTGGGTTATGGTTGCTGGGGATTCCCAAGCTCGATTGTTCGTTGTTTCGTTGTTGAATTTGATGTTGTTTGAGGAAGAAATGGTTGAGATTCYTGGGGATTTGTTTAAGAGGCATAGTGATTATCATTTGGTGGTTGATAGAGTTGGGTTGAAGTTGGATTTTATTTGGGCACCTTATGTTAACAATCTGACTCACTTGGCTATGGGTTTGAATAGGAATCATAGTTGCCCTGATGTTCTAGTCATGGGTTCTGGTCTGTGGCATATGCTTCATGTCAATAATTCAACACATTATGATGCTTCGTTGCAGCTTCTAAGTCGTTCTGTGATGCCATTGTTGGTGGGGAAATCTCAGCCTCATATGTTRTGGCTGGGTATGCCCACATTGATAAACTCTATGCTGAATACTGAAGAGAAGAGGGAGAAAATGACGAGTGCAACACAATTTGCTTATGAATTAGGGCTTCGTGGTGCTAAGCTTTTACGGCCTGGTGGTCCGTTTGTGTTGTTGGATATTCAGTCTTTGAGTGAGAACTGTGGAGAAAGATGTACAGATGACGGAATGCATTATGATGGGGTTGTATACGAAGCTGCAGTTCATATTATGCTTAATGCATTACTAATCCAATCTCAACAAAAATTGTAGCGGTGGCGTATCCATTCTCTAACACTGATCTCTACTGGTTTACACGCTTTTAATTCTTTGGTAGAGGTTGTTTCATCCATATACTCATGTATCTTAGGTGTTTTCTTGAGGTAATCTTTCTTTACGTTTTGAATTAGTGTTAGCTTTCATTTTTGTCATAGTGGAGAGATCGGTTGCTTGGTTTTTCTTTATGGATTAGTTTGTCAGAAATGTAATAGTTTGGTATACTTAGAAGTTGGAATACTTGTATGCAATAGGCAAAAGGGAAAACCCTGGATGTTTCATACATTTAGTTAGAAATATGTAAGATGTACAAGTATATGATTTCACTGATGGAATAACAGTTGACATCTTTGTTTTCACTTCTTTGAGATTTCTATGTTCTTTGTTCTTCTTTTGTTCTATATGAGTATGACTATTGATAGGTTTARAAGACTACTTGATCTTGCATTAGTAAGCAACTGATTTGATTTTGCTTTTCTATACTTGATGAACTTACTGGGATTTTATCTTTTATTTTATATAGTGACTTGGTTGKGAATTTCTTCTAGTTGCAATGTATATAGGAGAATGAGTCATCAAGCTTATTAGCCTGGTAAATTAATTTGCAAGTAATCCTATTACCTAAGTTTGTGTTTATGATGAATTCCTCTATTGTTTGAAATACTGTAGTTCGATACATTGACATAGCATGTTGAGATTTGAAATTTGGCAACGAAGAACTTTACCGACTCAAATCACTCAATATGTGATAGACTGATAGTGCACATCCACTTGTAGCTGCTCMATAATGTTGTCCTAACCTTTAGGTGCATTACTTTCAAGTCTGGAGTATGAAACTTTACTTCATTGCTGCATCTAAATTGCAGATAACATTTTTCCATTTCCTTCTTTCTAATTACCATGATGACTAATCAGTGGCTTCCTAATTGTATTGCTTGAACTAAAAGGTTGAACAACGTTTCAGCAACAATTTAAGATATGATTTTCTATTACACAGGAGGTGGTTGTAATCAAGGGGGTCACACCCTATGGGAGATATTTCCAATTTTCCAGGATTCCCTTTTGAAGTTTTTTGGAATTAATAGTGTGATACTTTATAAAACAACCTAAGAGGTGTATGCACCTTTTAACAATGGTGTCACTGGTGTGACTGCTGCCCAACTTTTGATGCAAAATTGTGAGTGTTTGTGGACTCAACTTAAGACTTGGTTAAGAAAGAATAAATCCTATCACAAAAAAAGAGATGTCATCCCATCTCTCAAGTCGACTTGGCGTCTTGGCTCTAAATATGTTCCAAGCTTTTGGGATAGTTTGCAACATATGATCCTTTTATCTCTAATTTTATTACATACATGGTTACATTCTTATTGTTTTCACAAGTAACTATTCCTTTGATAATCTCTTTTGTAAACAACGGGCAATTTTTTTTCAAGGAATGTAGATTTAGGGTCATATATATGATGTTCTGTATTGCTGGCTTGTTGCTACAATCGAGAAATATTCATTCAGTATATGCTTAAGGCAAATGAGATGAACTACTGGCCTGTTCATTTATATACGTATATACATTTTTGAGCTAGAATAATGATTAGTGTCATGGTTTCAATGAAAGCTTCAAAAAGATACTGTATGGCATTATGTGTACTTGCCAAGCAGCAAAGTTGTGTGGACGTGTGGTGCTGACCTTGGATCTTTAGAATCGGTCATTATATCTACTATATGAATTGCAGAATCTGATTTGGGTGATTACAGTCTACAACTCTGTTTGGTCATGTGCCAATATCAATCATGCTTTTGGATCTTTTTGCTGTTTTTGAAAGTGTGACCTGATTTGTAGAAGTACAGCAATACGATGCTGGACCCTTCGGAATCACTCTCTTTTGCTCAGCTGAGCACCAATGAGAAAGGTGACAGCTGATTGCAGCAGAGATGTGATTAAATCAAGCTCCTTGGAACTTGTTGGATTTTTCCACTGGATGAATAACGATGGTGGTCATTGTTCTAGGCGAGAGGACTCGAAGGGGTGGGAGAGTGATGTATCCAWTTCCAAGTTGCTGAATATGTATTGAGGGAAGTGAAGGAAAAAGAATATCGGGTAATGCTTCACTTTTCAATGATTTAAAGTATAACTTCAGAAAATTTCTAAGGGAATTAGAAGTCCAATTTGACTCAACTCAAATACTGCACTTAGTAGTCTTCATATGTACTGCATTGGAAGTTTGAAAAGGTGTTTCTGTATGGTAATCTGATACTTTCTGCTCACACATACATGTCTAGCTGATGATAATTTGAAACCCTCTTAGCCCACTTATTTCTACGCTTCCATGACATCAGATGATACCGAAACTTAGACTTATCAATTATCCAGGTTTAGCAATGTTGCAGTTGTCTCTGAACCTGTCAAACATTATGCAGATGATGGGCGAAGCTTCAATGCAATCCGCTATGCCCAAACCTCTTCTGCCTGTGTTAATTTGACTTAAAGGCATGCTCAATGGATTCATGATGAATTAGATGAGTCCAACTGTCTTAGTACTCCAGTTATCTTAAAAGCTGCATTAGTTCATTATCGTCGATAGTTAAACTTGTAGAATTTACTGTCATCAACCATCATGTTACTGAATCTTTTGTCAACTCGTGAGACAAAACTTAGGCCTAGATGTATCGCAGTATTTACTTTGAGGTTGTGGCTTTGATTCATAGCAGTTACACTTTGATTTATACACCCATGCCATAGTGTGGTTGAGACCAATTTTTCCAATAGTAAATCTGTAGCATTAACATAACCTTAATCTACTCCATGCCTGTCTCTTATACACATCTAGATGTGTATAAGAGACAGGGCCTAGATGTATCGCAGTATTTACTTTGAGGTTGTGGCTTTGATTCATAGCAGTTACACTTTGATTTATACACCCATGCCATAGTGTGGTTGAGACCAATTTTTCCAATAGTAAATCTGTAGCATTAACATAACCTTAATCTACTCCATGCAATCAATTWATTGTATTGAAAATCAGACAYAGAAGATAAGGCCTTTGTTCATTCACTTTAAGGGAACTTATTTTCCACCAAAAAAAARATAAACAAAAATTWAAAAAATGTAGTAATCTATACAAAATAGTACTCGTATTTAAACCAAGAATTCCCCGCGCCCGAACYAAAGACCTTCAGGTCTGACAGTTCTAATTAATTTCCAAAGCATTGGTAGACATTCTGAAATCCGAATTTCATTCCATGACATTGGAAATGAAATTACTTACAGCTTTCATTTCACATGTAGGATTAAGGAACACCAATCACCCTTGTCTAGCTATTGTAGCTAACATACATCTTCAATGTACGAACTACAAAACAAAATAGATGATAAACACAAGTTTCCAATCGAATCATCATGCCAAACATGCTTTACATYTGTTTCCGCGTCACAGAATTCATTTCGGTGACATGACCAGCTCCTTAAGCAGCATATCTTCCAAATGCAAACAAGAAACCCAAATCCAAGGGGCTTCACCATCTTTGACTTTCCTCGATTAACTTGCAGAAGAATTGATCTTCACAAGGTTGACATTAATAAGATCAGTGATCAATCACAAACATCAGTCATCATMAGCTCCTTTCAGAGTCATGTTTRGCATATGGTGGTTAAGCTTGTCAAATCTTGTGCACACTGAAACCAGGATCTTCTACTGTCAAGTTGTCCTTCCAATTCTCGAATTCAGATCCACCAAAGACAACTTCTTTTATGCCCACAAAACTGCACACATGAATCAGCAAGCATAGAGTGTCAGGCTTAATTCAAAGATCGATAGAAGTCCCGACTATGCAAGGACACTATGTACAACTATATGTCATAGCAAGCAACCAACGAGATAAATAAAGAGATTGCAGTATTTTTCACACAAATTCATCATCCTGTCCCTCAGACATCTTACACACAAGAAACCCAATATGACTGAAGCTTTTTTTTTAATAGAACCAGGAAGGAATACCAAAGAAGGCAACCAAAGCACAGCTTTTTTGAATAGAATCAGGAAGGAATACCAAAGAAGGAAACCAAAGCACATTATAGACAAATTGTCCAGATCAATTAAAAGCATGCAGTCCTATAKCTTGTCCCATTCAACCAGCTCCCCAAGCTCCTTCACTGAATATCTTAATTCGCTAAGATCTAATGTTCCAACTCGCACTTTAGATAAGATGTGGACGGTCTGGTAGTTTATTTGGCATTTTAGAAACAAAATTTGTTTTCATAATGAGTCTATTGGACTTACTAATGCCTCTTGGGTAATAACTAGTTATTGGAATAATTGGAATTCCACCAAAATTTTGTGCAATGACCATAACCCTGAACCTCAGCCCTCCCCTCAGATCACAAAGACCAAGTCCCAAGCCATRCAATGGTTCCCTTCCCCAGAGAATTACTTCAAATTAAACTTTGATGGATRGAAATTAGGAATTCAACATTGATCCTTTGGTTTTATCATTAGAGATATCCGTAGTAACCCAATTCTGGTAGAAGCCCAGGCTTTATCTCCCTCTTCCTCAATTCTTATGGCAGAGGCTATGGGTTATTTTGTAGGGATTAAGTCAGACATTTCCCTTGGCATAAAGAATCTTATCATAGAAGGAGATAATATGACCTTTATAAAACTCTATTAGAAGAGTTTGGTCCATCCCTTGGGAAATTTCTAATATTATCAATGATACAGGTTTGGATTTGGAGGCTTTTGACTCCATTTTGGTGAACCATTGKTTTCCGGAGGCTAATTAAGTGGCAGACTTCTTGGCAAATTGGGGTAAGGATGTGCATCAACTTTGGACTTTGTCTTCTTGCCTCCCTAGTGYTCTCCCTATTATCGTTAGTAAGGATGAGTTAAGTTATTCTACCTCTACAGGGTAACCTATATTTCTTTCCTTTTCAAAAAATAAAATTAAATTAAAAGCATGCAAAGATGTGTTGAATCCACCTGAAATAAGTATCTTGAATACAGAAACTAGAAGGCATACAGAAAATCATAGAAAAGAACAAAACAAATAGGAGAAACATTGGGAACCAAAAATACAAGAGAGAAACATTACTCAGAGCTAATCTGTGCCAATGCATTCAATAGGACATCCAGAAGCAGCGGTTCACTAGTTCCGATATCAACCCTGGCAACAATATTAGATAAAAAAAAGGAAGAATGAAACTAAAAATAGACTTGCATTCTGTCAAAAACAAAGCAGAGTCAATCTCAYGCAAAGTCACTTTCCAAATTAAACACTATACCATATACGTGCTAAATTGTCTTGAATCTCAAAGTCCCCTATGTTATAAAAGGTGGCTGGTTCAACATTTGCTCCTTGAATAGCATCATAACTTGGTCTTTTGTCAAACGGAGATTGTGACAACTACAACAAATGACAAACGGGTTCAACTTTAGAAAGTAACCATGAAAAATAAACCATACACCTGCCCTTCATGCTAATCTAATACCTTTCCTTTGCATTGGTGGATGAAACTAAAATTGGGGTTAATGCCATGTTGGAGCAATGGAGACAAAGGTTGGAATCTCGAGGATTTAAGCTAAGTCGGAGTAAGACTGAGTATTTAGAATGTCCTTTTGGGTCACAACAAAGGACAAATGATGGGGTGGTGAGGTTGGACAAAAAAGATTTGACCATGAGTGAAAGCTTTAAGTATCTTGGGTCAATCATCCAAAGCAATGGTAATATTGACCAAGATGTGGCCCACGGGATTAAGGCAGTGGAAACTTAAATGGAGAGTACCTACGGGAGTGTTGTGCGATCAAAGCATCCCTCTAAAGCTGAAGCGAAAATTCTACCTGCTATAAGACCAGTATTGCTATTGCTCTATGGTACAGAATGTTGGGCCTCCAAGAAGGAGCATATACAAAATGTAGGGGTCATCGAGATGCAGATGTTAAGATTGATGTACGGAAATACTCTACGAGATTGAATAAGAAATGAAGTTATCCACAGGAAAATTGGTGTTGCAAGCAAGTTAAGAAAAAACCGCTTGCGTTGGTTCGGGCATGTAAGAAGAAGGCCTCAGAGGCACCGATGCGAAGAGTGGAAGGGTGGAATCGGGGAGATTTTAAACGAGTAGATGGAGACCAAAAATGACTTGATGGGAAGAGTGAGGCTCTCGATCGTAGAGAGAGGAGGAGGAAAATCTATGTGAATGACCTCCCGGAATAATCACTTTTGGTTCATGTTAGCCAACCCCACATATGGGATTAAGGCTTTGATTGATTGATTGGTAAAATCCAYAATCAAATTCACTGATACCACTTTAGAATAATTTGTAACCTGTCRTAAAATAGTAATGGTTTTTTACTTTTTACTAAATTTTCTAACATCACATCACTTGATCAACTTCAATTTAGTGACGGTGAGAATCACATTAACTTAAGTTTTTCACAGGGTCTAGAAAAACCGTCTCATATCTTTGATGAAGAGAGGTTAGGAACTTGGGAATAGGGACAATATGACAACAAATTCCACATGGACAGAGTAATATTTTACGATTGAATGATATTGATAAAAAAAATTAAAAGATTGTAACTGTGTGAAGAAAAAAATCATTGATTTGGTTCTCATCAAATAACAGCACCTTTCAGTCACGAGATAAAAGGAACTAATTCATCCACCATGGAAACAACAAAGAATTATGCCCACAAGAATAATATTTAAGGAGGGTTGGTTTCATTCCCTACTCCTCACCTCTCTGCATCTAGTGTTAATTGTATAACGTTGCAAATTAATTAATCATAAATTCTAGTGATYTCATGAACCAAATCACTTGAAGAWTTGCTGGTACATAGATATTAGAGACTAAATAATTCACAATGGTAACTTGTGTATGTGAAGTACATGAACCCCAAAATAAAGGAACTAAGACATTGCACAATCCTTCGAAATAATCTTATTGCAAAGTATATCTTATCTCCTACATTACGCTAGGCGCCATACTAATGGAAAAGGCAGTTTTCACCTGCATGTTCAGTGAATTGCAACCACCAAGACGTCCAATGATGTGCCATGACCTAATCATCTGTTAGCAAATAAGATCAATACCCAATGTTATTATTTTARTCAACAGACAGTATCATCATGACTCCTGAGAGAATGCTGACTTACATCACAAATCAAAGCAACATCTTTCTCTAGTGGAGGATTGTAAAATTCAAACCATATATACGAATTTGAGAATTCAAACCTGCCATTGCAAAGAAAAAGGCAGAAATTAATTAATCTAAAGACTAGAAGCATCATCATACCTTTCAGGAGTGTAATAAGACAACATAAAGTGATTTAACTACAAGTCTACAGCAGACTCAGGTCACTCAGCACATCAGGAGATTGGAGTTGCATYTCAAAGTTAGATGAATTGCATCCTGACATTTGCCAGTGTAATAAAACTAACACACTTGACATGTTAAATACGAGTCTGGGTTACAGTAACACATGAATTGCGACAATGAAAACCAGTCACTGTGAAACAGACTGTCTTCAATTTCAAACTTACTTGTTGAATGTAACTTTCATGGGTGTGCCAGAACCGGTTTTTGTTTGCAGTACTCTGTGTCTTTTCTTCCTCAACCTCTCTTCCATCTGAAAGTATCATATAAACCACTTAGAATTCTTAATKGATATTCACATATTAAACATCAAAAAAATTTGTAGCTTGTGAATTAATCCAACAATTTGTTCAAAGGATAACATCTGATCAACTAGATTCGAATGACCTCGAAAACACTACATAAGCACCAAATTGTCCAAATACACTAAATCATGAACCATGAACCAAATGGATAAAATCATCTTACTCTGGACTGAGCCTTATCCGGATCATCAAGGCAGCTTCCAAGAATTTCACCAAATTCGGGGTCACGGTCATAGTCTATCTCTTCTCCTTGCTCCCTAAACCGCCTCTGAGGTCCGTTAAGCACTCCCTCATCTAGCAACTCATCATCATCATCATCCAATGCCTCAAATTCAGTGACAGAATTTCGGACCCTCGGCAGTTGCAGTTGCCTGCACCCTTTATCCCTAAACAAAATTCTGCAACCCCAATTTAGGGTCCTATAATTTCTGGGTATTGAGGATTTCCAATTTGAACATACAAGGGTTGGAAAACGGGTGAAATTACTGTGTTCAAAGGATGCTAAGATGCCAGCAAACTTGAATTGTTCAAGTGGGCATCCACTACAGTGTATACTCACCATCTTCATTCTTCAGTTTSGGGTTCATGCAAAAACACAAGTTTTAATCAGCATTAATGTATTCATRCGAKCAAAACAAGCACAAAAAGAAAAACCCAATTGGAAACGACTAAATATACAGTTTTTATCCCAAATGAATCTTACTCAAAAACAATCAAATCAAACTAAATAATAATACTAAGCAATCATATTATTTCATGTTCATTCCTTTTTTTTTTTTTTTTTTTTCTTGTTTTGATATAGCAAGATGACAACCAAAGCCTTTGAAGTACAAAAACAGATTGAAAAGTATAACAGCAAGAACAAAAATTTTCAAAATAAGAAGAGAATTGCATAGTGTACAACGATATCAATACATACTATATTAGCTAAATAAGAGAATAAGTACCTTTAGAGGGAGAAGAAGCAGAGTAATGGTACCAGAACTCCAGAAGTGAGAAATGGATAGCGGGGAAATCTAAATTGAGGTACAAGTACTTTAGACTACTACTTAACTTGGCTTTGAGCGAGGCCAACACCATGTATCGCTTTTTTTGCATCTCCTTAATGGTATTTGTGTTCATGTTCAAGTCAATTAATAAGTTGGGTATATTGTGAATAGTACTTTGTCAGATATATGTATCCACCGCTATGTAGATATATCGATATTCAAGAGCGCGCATGTAGTACAAGGGTATCTACTGCATTTTTATTTGATTTTGATTTTTTATTGTAGTCCATCTGAATAAAAAATAATACTATCTTATGTGATCTCTCTGATACCCATGTTTATCATGTGCATGGGAATCTTATAATAAAGTTTGGTATACCATTCCTTCGAAACATCAGATACATCATTTGAGGCTTGTGAAGCAGCCGCTTGTCTCCCAACCACAGTGTTGGAAGGAACTTCTCGCTTTGGAGCAGCTAGTTTGGTGGCAGCTTGAACTAAGGTAGTGCGTAGCTTTATGTTTAACATCAGGCCCGTTTCTTGCGACTTATCGTGTATGTATATAAGTTAAAGTTTTAACTATTCAGTGAATGTCAGTCTTCATTCAGTTCACATGTCTTTGTTCATTGTCAATCACAAACTAATATTTTTGTGTTTAAGCTTATAATTATCTTGTATAATGTAATCTGTTAATGGTAATAAGACGTATTGGAATTTGGAAGTTAATTATGGAATAATAATATATTAATAATATAATAATAGATAATAAATAAGGAAATTTTCACAATATCCCTTAGACGGTTAGGCCTAAGGCCACATATGACTCCCCGAGTTTTAAGAAATAGCTCATTAACCCTCACGTCAAGTTATTATAGCTGAGATTGCCTCTAAGTGAGATGAGCCCCGTAATTCTGTTAGTATGTTCCATCCATTAACTCTTATTCTATACTCTGGGCATTTCCTCTGGTTTAATAATCTCCGTATCTATAGTGGAAAACTGTCTCTTAAAGTTATTTTCTGAATGAGAAGTCGATTTGTTCTCCTTTTTTCGATTTTGTTTCTCTCTCCTATCCTTCATTGTTGCTTTGTCTCAATGTACCTCCAATACATCGTGATGACCGTTGATCAAATTTTTAAACTTCCCGTGGCTATAATAATTTGAATACTGCAACTAGACCCATGAGCAAGTACGGATCCATAAGAATAGATTGCAAATCGATTTTTTTAAGCTTATCCACATTCATCATCAATAACCAACCAATGTTTACTACAAATGCGGGAATGCCAGGGCGACGTTATTCTTGGCTTATCCCCACGCATTCCCGAGGAATTGATGCAGACGTTGTCTGGAGCTATGGTGCTACGTGGCAATTACGATAGTAATTTGGATTAAGAAAATATGTGCATGTCAGTTATAGGAATTATTAGGTTGGTTTTCTTTTGTGTTGCTTATATTGGGGTGTAGTTAAAATGTGAGTAATTTTTAAGATTTACCTAATTAGGGTATTAGGTTATATTAACTTTTGCTTGTCGTCAAGAAATCTAGGTTTTTTCGGGGTTCTACACAGTTTGTGTAACTCTGGATTTGTGAAGCTAAGTTTACGTAAGGATAAGGAGTATTGAATCCCTTTCTTTCTCTAAAATTCTAATCTGTATTTTGTCTTCTTTTAATTTCTCAGGTCTTATCTGTTTATGACGTAATGGTGGGCTGGTGCGAGCAGCCCGATAAAATCCAAGTGAAAACTTACATAATTTAGTAAGTAAAAATATTCAAAGTTTTGAAGAATAATGTGTCAATTGTTATAATATTTAGTACCAATTATCACATATAATTGCTGATAGTAAGTTTACATATATATACTTATAGTCTTTGTATGGCCATATGCGATATTTTGTCTCAAAAGATGATTTGTCTGCTACGAATATAGCGGTCTCACATGAGAACGTAGCAACATACATAATTAAGGAACACGAATTAAGTCTTCTTCTTTTTAGTTGTTGCCTTCTTCTTCTTGGTGAAGTCGCTGACATTTCCTGCCTTGAGTGCTTACCCCTTCCTCCTTGCCCCTCGTTTTCTTCTATGTTGGTTCACCAACTACTTTCTTTTCCTTTACAATCTTCCCACCTTGGCATCCTTTTGCATTGTGCCCTGGTTCTCCACATTGGATCTGCTTCACTACTTCTTTCCTAGCTTTGCACATTGTAGAAGTAGGAACAGTCACATTGTACCTTTCCTCACAAATCTGAATCAGTGCTTTGATTGGTGATTCAAAATTAGCCTGATCTCTTCCATCAGCTTTTGAACACACCATTTTATACCTGCTAGTGGGTTATGTTGCAATCTTGTGCATGTATGAGGTCCATTTAGGGTTTTAATGGCCCATGAAATACCATCTGGCAGAACAGATGCATGCAACCTCCACTCACAGTCTGCACAAGCACATCTTACTATGTACCTTTTTTTTGTCAACTCTTTCTCTAACAAGATCTTCACCTACTTGGATGTTGTAATCCCTGATTGCATCCAAAACAGTGTTCTTTGTCCCGAAAAATATCCCACTGTAGCAGGTCAATTTCACCAAAGGGAAAAGCCTGGTACAACTAGCCATTTTGATACACCTTTCTCATGTACCCCCATCCTCATCTTGATTTGGCCCATCAAAGTTGTGCAGGTCTTCTGGGTTGTAAAAACGTTCTGGGTCTTGTTCAAGTTCAGGTGCTTCTCCTGATTTAGCTTATACCCCAGCATGTTAGTTGTTTGGTGTTGGATTTGTAGGTTGTTCTTGTTGTTACTCTATTGCTTGGTCTCATGGTTCCTCTCTTTATTGTTGTGTAGGTTGCTCAGTGGGTTGCTGAGTTGCTTGCACATTTGCTTGGTTGGTTTCTTGCTCGGTTGCTTGATTAGTTTCTTGATCAGTTTCTTGCTCAGTTGGTTGATCAGTAGGTTGCTCTACTGGCTACTCAGAAGGTGGCTRTATTTGTTGCTTCTTTGATGTTGAAGGTACAAAAGTACCARATTTAATCTAGGGGTGTATTGGTGGGATTACATTTTGCTTGAAAGTTAATTCCTCAATATCCTCTAACTGGCAAATTAAGTTATACTCATCAACATCTATGACATCCATGTCAAAGCCACTATCGATCTTTATAGTGTGCAGTCAACCATATCCGACCCATATGACTTCAACCCTAACAAATTTTAATCAATAACAAAACAAACACAAAAACCACAAACACAAACTCATACAAACACATTGAAATTCAGGAAAAAAAAAGCAAAAACAAATCAAAACAAAGTAATTGGACAACGTAAGAAAGCTAATTTATCAACTTTAACAAAGCAAAGCAAATTCGATTAATTCAAAGTGAGGGGAGATCGCAATTGACTGACCTTGTACACCAAATTCGCGTAATTCGACAAAATGGAACCCTAATCTCAAATTTGGAAAGAAATCCACTCAAAAAAATGAACCCTAATCTCAATGTTTTGATTAGTTTTAGTATCGTATTGCTTTTGGATCAATTTGAACGTTGAGGAACGATACAAAGCTTTAGGAAGTGGCAAGGATATGATTTGGAACGTTGAAAGCAAAGGCAGCGGTTTTGGAACCCAAACCGATCGTTTACACTGAAGTCATGTTGCCGCTTTGCTTGATATCTTTGGCTTTTATTCGAGACAGGGGCGGATCTAGGGGTGCCGTAGGGTACCGTTGTACCCATTCCCAAGAACAAAAAACAAAAAACCTCAAAGAACTGTTGGTAAACAAACGTTCTCTTAAGTTCAAATAAGAGAACACCTTTTAGTATGATAGGTCTCTTAAAGTGTTTATTGAGTGGTCTGTTATGAATATAAGAAATCAAAGCTTTTTAGCAACAGGTCTCTTAGTTGTTTTACATATAAAGATCAGTTTCAACAAAGGTCTCGTTAGTAGATGTAGGGCCTGTTTGGAAAAAGTAGCGGTAGAGGTAGATGTTAGCTGTAGATGTAGCTGCTAGCTGTAGTGGTGCTGTCAGTCTGTCAATTAGTAGTTGTTGAAGGTAGCTGTCCAAGTAGTGTTTAAAGTATGAGTGTTTGGTAAAGTAGTGGTGGAATTGTAATTTTGATTTAAAATATATTTATTTTTTAAAATTATAATAGAAATATATTAGGAATGATGTATAACACGACTATTATATATTTTTTTTGGTTAAACGAAAAACATATGAATATATGATTCTAAAAGTATGGATATTCACAAAATTTGTTTTTTTTCAATTGTGTATATGTTATATTTTTTGGATTTTGCACAACTTTGGGCGTTTTTCATTCTTTATTTAACTTAAAAGAATGATCATTTTTCAGTTTATAATAATGTTTGAGTACTAACATAGATGATTACAATTCAACATTAAGAGAATATTCATATGGATCAATACAAGGGTTGACATTTGACGAAACTGAAGTGTATA